>QRFJ01004117.1:81932-240445 GCA_006176705.1 Cocos nucifera | reverse complement strand
CACTGCCATCTGGAAGGGAGGGGTTCGAACCTCGCCGCCATCTCATGGGAGGTGGGGATCGATCTCGTCAGTGAGAGAGATCGAGAGAGGAAGAGTGGGAGATCGAGAGAGCGAAAGAGGGAGAAGGGGTCTAGCCTCATCGGCATCACTGGGAGGATGGGTCTGGCCTTGTCGGCGAGGAAGATCAAAAGAGTGAGATAGAGAGGGATGGGGTCTGGCCTTGTCGGCTAGAGAGATCGAGAGAGGGAGAGAGGAAGATCGAGAGATGAAAAAGTTGAAAGAGAGGGGTTCGGTCTCGTTGTCGTCGTCAGCGAGAAAGATCGAGAGAGGGAGTGATCGAGAGGATGGCACACAATTGAGCCGGCTCAGATATGCAATCGAGCCGGCTTGGGTCGTGATCGAGCCTGCTGGAGGAGGATCCTAGCTGGATGTCTCAAGCACGGAGCCGGCTGTCTCAGGCATGGAGCCAACTCGACTTTTGAGTGAATAGAATTTAATATGCCACGATGTTATATTGATTAATATTTATTAACGTTGCAGATCACGATGGCACCAAAATGCCATCTAGCTTTCATCCTTGTCTCTCGATGGGTTACGCGTAGTTTCGCATCTGAGGAGCAGTCGGAGCATACTCCGTCTACATCGACATCGGCTGCTCAAGGACCTTCACCGATGGCATCTACCCCACCGATAGTATCTACTCCATCGATAGCTGAGCCTCTACCGTCATAGGCATCTGAATGTACGTTTTTATTATATTAGTATAATTTTATTTTTTATATAGTATTTATATACTTATATATTTGTATAACATCTTTTCATTGTAGGTGCATCATTCAGTCGGACATTTTTAAGATCCTATATGTATGGCACACGTGTGAAACCATCAGCATCAGATAATGGTGCAGTATGATGTGGAGGGAACATCGGTAGGAAAGACCGCACGAAAGATGCATTTCTTTTTTGGAGTGCTTGTAAGATGATCGGACATCATTTTCGAAGAGCCCAGAGTAGCGTTTGATGGATGCTATTGTTAGGGATCGGGTATGGGAGGAGATATAGGTAAGTATGCACATCTTAGTTATATTTATGCATTTTATATGTTTACACTATATATGTTTGATTAGAATAATTTTGTAACTAATTTTTTATAAATTTATACAGAGGAGGTATGACTTTTTCAATCACGAGAGAGCTCGAGATGCCCGACTGAAGAAGATCGGGGAGTTGTACCAGGATTACAAGATCAAGCTCCACAGAGGATGGCTCGAGCACTGACGAGATATTCCGAAGGAGCTTGTTCCTTGGATACAAGACTGTCCTTCGAATCAGTGAGAGAGGATGGTTAGACACTGAAGGAGCCAGAAGTTCAAGGTAAAATTCTTAACTTTTAAATTTTTTAATATGCTTAAAATTTTATTTAAATATTTATTATTTATTTGAATACTTGTTAGGCTACCTCTCATCAGAATCGAAAGAATCGTGTAGCCCAGGAGTATACACACACTCTAGATCACGAGTCTATAGCCAATCATGTGCATAGAGAGATAATTAATTCTAAATCTTATTAGATAAATTAAATTCATATTTTTTATCATCTTTTTAATAAATTTATTCTTTGTTATAGCTGATGAGAGATGAAGTGATGCCCAGCCATAGCAAGATCTTTCGATCCAACCTCACGGACAAGATGGGCAGGCCGATGAATGCCACGATCGGACGTATTTTTATAAGTATTAAATATATTAGTACATATGATTAGTATTATAGTATTTTTTATAAAATTTTATTTTAATTTATAATTACAGAATCAGTTAGATGCGTTCGCGAGTGAGGGCCCAAATACTTTTGGGCCCTATGACCATCTGTCTCAGGTCTTGGAGCTTGAGCACTCTAGAAGGATCCGATACATGTCCGAACGCACGTCGATGAGCTACTGATCCGAGATGAGTGTCTCCTCATAGACTTTCAGTGTCGTCAGTTAGAAGGATCTTGAGGAGGCATTGGCATGGGTAGATCATGCTGCGATGCGGGCAGATCGGGCTGAAGAAAGCGCATCTCATCTGGAGGGCATCATAAGAGACACGATGTCGATGCTCAACGCATATTTTGGAGTCACAAGCTTCAAGAATATGTTGGCCCATATTCTAACTCCAGCTTTGACTCCGGCTTTTAGTGACGATGACGATGATGATGATGTAGATTTTGGAGACTTTTGATATATTTTATTTTTAAAAAAAATATTATAATAAATTTTATTTGATATTAAAATTTTAGCATTTTAGAATAATTTTTATATTTATTATATATTCTTATGTTATATATCTATATTTATCAGATAAAATGTATAAAAAAAATAAAAATTTTTTAATTATTCAAAATCTATGGTAGTGATTTTATAACCACTGCCATAGGTTCGATGCCAACTACTATACTAGATCTATGGCAGCGATTAAGAAATCGCTGCTATAGATTATCTATGGCAGCGGTTATGTAACCGCTGCTATAGATATCCTATAGCAGTGGTTACATAACCATTGCGATAGGTCGATCTATTACAGCAGTTTATAAACCACTGCAATAGACAATCTATGATAGCGGTTCTAACAACCACTGCAATAATCGCTGTCATAGAGCTACAGCGATGGTTATAGTAGCAGTGGTCAGAAAATTACTATTATAGCCTATGGCTATGGTTTTTTGGGCTACGGCAGTGGTTACAAACTACTGCCATAGCCCTTTTTTGTAGTAGTGAAACTGACTGTGGATCAATATTAAATCCCTCTCTGTCATCTCTAATCAAAAAATAAAAGGAACGAACTCAAGATCTCCAAAATGAGCCATATTCTATAGGAAGGAAAAGGCAAAAGAAGACTGAAGGAAGAAGACCGATAGATGAAAGACCCATGACAAAAAGAAAACAGCAAAGTTTAACTTTTTATCTTATTCAGGCTTTATATACAAATCGGATCGATAAAAAATTTTAATAATTCATCTTCTCAGAACATTGAATGTGGAAGATGAAAAATGATACAACTCGGACATGCGATAGCTATGGATTAGATGCAGCCTCTACTGTTGATACGATAAATTAATGCGGATGATCAAAATCATACTTTGTGCTAGCTATGAAGAAACATGCGAAGACGTGCTGCAATAGTTAGCACACGAATGATAGTTTTGATTCCATTCCCTTCGCATTTCTTCAAATTATCCGATGAATATGTCGAAAATGATAAAAGAATGGTTTGGATTAGAACTCAAACCGACCATCAATTTGGAACATTATGCAAAAAAAGAAGCAAATTGCTTCAGCAAAAATGAAGTTCCATTCATAGATCTTAATGCCACATTTGGCTTACAAAAAAAAAGAAAAAAGGGAGAAAAGAGGAAGAATAAAAAGTACATCTAAAAACTTCTTAACGATCCCTTCTGGAAGGATCTTCTTCAGCCTCTATTTCTTTTGTCTACATAGTTGAGTCGACTTTATTCATCCCCATGATGATATTCGATGCACTTGCAAACCTTCCAAGGCAAAGGCATATAACATATCTTAAACTCTCATCTGATTGGTCTATCTATAAAAACTCAGCATCACCTATCGGAATATGTACCAAAGTAATCTCCTTACATCTCTCAAAGCCTGCAGAAAATCTTAACTTGCAAGCCTAGACCACGAAATCATTTTCAGTCTTTTCTAATCGATCGAATTTTTCCTTCACCATTTGAAGTTCAACCTATAACACCCAAAGCTTTTGGGTTGTCAGCCCCCTTCTAGCTGAAGAAACTTCGGGCCTTTGAGATGTCTCTCTTTCATGAAGATTTCTGCTGGAAGATCTAGGCCTTTTAACTGGTCGTCTATCGAAACCTTGGTGAAGATGAATTTCTAATGAAGAACCTCTCCTCCCCTCAAGTGTCCTTAGGTGTTTAATGTCGTCATGAGCTTGACGATAATCCCATTCGGCTTTAGACCTCTGCCTCTCGAGAACTTCAATCCTCCACTTAACTCTACCCAACTTATCATCTCTCGGGTCTTGAAGAGTACTCTCTCGAAACAATCAATTTTCTTAATCAAATTAGTATTAGTAGTCTTTTCCTGATCCAAATGATACTTAGGTATATCAATCTCTTCCTTCACCTCGGCAAGTTTCAAAGATGAAGCTCCAGAGGTGACCCCGACAAAATTAGCTAAATAGTGGCTAACCAAATCCAACAACCTTAAGGCACCTGCCATCTAACGTTGAGCACCTTCTCCATTCAAAGCTCATCTGTCTGCGAGAGAAAGGTGGCTTTTCAAAAACTTGGCGGTGATCCTAAGGCTATAAGCAGCTGAAGAAGAAAAAGGGGCTGATCGCAAAACCCCCACAGAGCCTTAGATGGTTGTGCACCAGGAGTAGGAATTTTCTATCCCGGCAAATCGACGACTTCGACCACTTTGGCTGAACCAAGAAGTTCACTTACCTCCACTATCTCTACCCTCCTCTCAAGGAAATTCTTTACCGTCTCTGCAATGGCACACATCAGAGAAGCTATCCGAACCATCTCTATGGTATTTTTCGCTACCAAATTTATCACCACATTAGCAATCTTTATTGCTGAATCTTTCGACTCGACCTTGGCATCAGTTATCGGATCCCGTAAATCGCTCACCAATAAAAGTTTATCACTTTGCATATCAGTTGGAATAAGAGCAAGCATAGTCGAAGAAGCATGATCTAGAACCCTAGTTGTGGAACTCTCAAAAGCTTGAGATCGAGCAAACGAGATCCTAGTTCGCATCCTCCGGGCTAATAGCATTTTCAACTTCTTCGCCATTCTAGGATCCATTCGACCCTTAGAGGCTTAAGAAGAAAGCTTTGAATAAAGAATGGGGAAAGTGAGAAACACCATAATCACAATCATCCCTCTCTCTCTTGTGTATCCTCCTTACATATTTGATAGAAGGAAAATAAAGATGAACGGACACCTTTCTAAATAATTTCCTCGAAATGGCCAATGGATGGATGAGTCCCATGATTACAGTCATTTTCACATCACAAGACGATGCCATGGACTATTAAATGCGAAAGCCCAACCAAAGATGAAGATGCAAAATCGTCTAATCTGAGGCATTGCTTGGGAATAGTACTTTCGCCAGATCCTCAGACTCAGCACTAAAGAGGTAGTGCTACTGTGGTAATGTAAATACCTTAGATCGTCCGATAAATAATCAAAACACCTCAGCTTAGTTCTTTTATGTCAACATCCTGAGGTTAAGAAAGTTATCGTAACACCCTTAGAGCTGGTGGTCGGATCTTGGTGGGAGATCCGAGTCATTCCCTTCAGCAACGGCTCATCCAATGATCAGAACTTTTAGATCACCTCAGATAAATGGCTCCTCATCATCCTCGACAACCCATCTTGTGGACAAATCATGATCTAGCTGTGACCCAATGGCGAATCAATATTTTTAGACCCAGATCGAACTGGCTGGGTCGATCGGTCGAATCGGAGATCATTTGTACTTTCGGTTTGGATCTTAGGCGTAACCCAATTGAGAGGCAGCCTATAAAAATCATAGAAAATCTGGTGAACTGGTCGGCCCATGATGAACCGACCGGCTCACGGGTCGAAGACAACTATTTCGAGGCCCTTCAATATTTTTCATTCATTTCAACTTTCCTTCTTTGATCGTTGCCTGTCTATTCGTCATCGCCGCCTAGAGCCCTAAAGGGCCCAAAAACTGGCATCATCGCCTATCAGACAAGCCCTGCCGAGGCTACCATCCAAAAATCGATCGTCGTCGCTTGCAGACAAGCCCTATCGAGCGCCACCGAGCCCTAAAGCCTAAGGTTCATCCTCTATCTCTCTTACACTCGCTCTCTTTCTCTCTATTTAGTATTTACAAAAAAATTTTTTCGACCGAAATCGATGTTCCTTCTCCCATTCTCCAATCATGATGGGGGAGGCAACGATGGTGGTGGAACCCCAGTGACCATCTTTTGGTTGAGGACCCATACGAACTCCTTGATCATCGATCTTCCAGTGGGCCGACGCCCATGACAATGGGAGCAGCACCGATGCCTGCTCCAAGCGGTAGCATGGCATCGGTTGTGCCAGTGGTTACCCCCCTCTTCCGTGCTCTCTCTCTCGGTCTCTCCTAGAAAGCCGATAACCACCTTCCTCTCAAATCCCAGCAAATGCCATTCCCAAATCCCATAAATCATCCTGATTCACAAATCCTAATTCCCAGCAAACCTTATTTATTTTATAATATATAATATAATATTAATTTTTATTTATTTTGTATAGAAGCTATATATAAATATAATATAATATTAATCTTATTTATTTATTTATTATAGTAATGAAAGCTACAGATTTACGATCAACTCCATCTGATGTACAAAAATAATCATAATTATTTATATTTTTAAAAATATAAAATATATTTATTACATCATAATTATGTCATACTAATGTCACAAGTCAATTAACCGGGCCAACTGATTGATCCGGTTGACTCCTGACCCTTTTTTTATTTCGATCAGATATTTGATCCGATTTTGAAAACATTACGGCAAATAAGTTATTTCCCACTTCGTCTAAACTCATGGGAGCAAATAAGGCATTCCAATTCTATCAGTGATGATCTTTCTGCTAGAAAAAGATGGCTCTAATCTCACCACAACATCATTAGCGGCTTGAAATTAGTGGAACAACATAACGTCCATAAAAAATTTTCTCTACAAATATTACAAACTCCGAGAATTCAGGTAAGAACAAGTAATCATTTTTAGAAAACTCATTGTTATTTGATCGTTCTCTTTTGACTTGAGTGTTGGAGGATCCTCATCAAAGTTAAATTCTCCAACTCGGACTTTATTTTGCATGCCACTCCAGCATCCCTGCGAGAAGTCGAATGCTCCACCCCCTCCGCCCCCGAGGTGAATCATTTTCAGCAACAATAAATAATTTAGTTTTAGATCTTTAATTCATTTAATTCATTTTAATCTATTTAACAATTAGATTGGACCATAACCAAATCTATTTAATTATTTAAAATTTATTTAATCTATTTAAAACTTATTTAACTTATTTTTGACTTATTTAATCCAATTTACTTAACCAATTTAATCCATTTAATGTGTTTAATTTGACTTAATGTATTTAATTAATAGATTATATAGATCAGACTAAGTTACCTATTTAATAAACATATCAAGTTTTGATCTAAATTTTTGATCTATTTAATAAATAAATTAAGTTTGGACTAATGAATTTTTAACTCGACTCACATGCGATCCTCTCTATATCTGACCCGACCTAATTCGATTATCACCTCTATCCAAAAGAAACACTAAAAGAGGAGGATCTGCACCTTGGTAGGATTTTATTTATAAAATAAATTATAAAACATAATCTTACATATGAATGATATTTTATCGGATAAATGGTGGATTTTAATTGGCCAAATGATGTATATGTCCATTTTTTTAAAAAAATTGCAATGTAAATCACTTGCAGGAATACCATGCAATTGGATTCATTCTAAAATCATTAATCTCCTTCTTGAAAAGAATTACAATATAGAATGACTATGCAAAAAAAAAAAAAAAGAGTTCCCACTACCATTTTAAGTATGATATATGACACGTGATATTATGATACATAGATTTTGATAAAGAAAAAAATCTTGCATGATACATGATATAAACATTTCGAAATTCTTCCGTGATTTCACATTTTTTCCTCCATACTATTTAACTTATGATGAATGAAACACCACCATGCAGCAGAAATAAACTACATTTGAAACAAAAGATTAAATAGCACACCAAGCTTAGTCTACTGCTCCACAAGTAAAAGTATCGAGAAGAAATTGATATCTTGTCCTCACGCATCCGAGTACTTGAACAAACCATGCGAAGGATTCGTCGTCGTAAACCCTCCATCAACCAATAGGTTGAGTCCACTGACATACTTGGCCTCCTCGCTCCCCAGAAAGAGCACCGCCTCCGCCACATCCTCCGCCTTGAGCCTCACCCCCTTGAGGATCGCATGCTCGTGCATGAACTCTTCCAGCTCCTCACATTCCATGCCGAACGCCGTCGCCGCCAGCGGCGTCGCCAACGCGTACGGCGACACGCAGTTCACCCGCACACCGAACTGGCCGAGCTCCACCGCCGCACTCCTCATCAGCCCCAGCACCCCATGCTTCGAGCACGTGTACGCCACCGGCGTCATCGCCGGCTCAACCGACGCCACGCTCGCTGTCATCACGATGCTTCCCCGCCTCCCCGGGATCATCACACGTGCGGCATGCTTCGTCCCAAGGTAGCTTCCCACCAGATTGATCCCCACCACCCTTTCGAAATCGGCCTTCTCGGATTTCAGTAATTGCATGCACGGCAAGCCGATGATCCCGGCGTTGTTGAACATGATATCGAGCTTGCCATGGCGGGAGACGGCGGCATCGACGGCGTCTTGTACGTGAGACTCGTCGGTCATGTCGCAGTGGACGTAGGAGGCAACGGAGGAGCCCAGGGATTCACAGAGGGCTCGGCCCTTGTCATCCTGGACGTCGGCGATCATGACACGGGCGCCGTGGCGGGTGAAGAGCTTGGCGGTGGCCTCGCCGATGCCGCTGGCGCCGCCTGTGATCAGTGCCACCTTCCCTTCGAGCCTGTGTCAATTAGAGCGGGACTACAAGGTGATGCTAACAACATAAGGTAGGTTTATTTTATGATAAAAATTAAGTTTATTGAACAACTGATTTATTTTCATCCATAAAAACATCTATTTTTATTTTTACTGAAAAAACTAGAGTCCACTCTTCGTTAGTGAAGAATTAGTTCGGAACCTCGACGTTGCTATCTCATATACAATTGACGTGGATTCTCTTAATTATTCCAATTAATTAATCATCCAACAAAATTAGGGCCAGGACCACTTTGTCTCAACCTAGCATCAATTCCTCATCCTCTCAAGCCGATCCCATGGTCAAGTTACTTGATACCTTGGCTTGTGGAAGGGAAAGGTACAAGGATGCCTCGAGTGAAAAATAATATGAGACAGATTGTTAAAAGAAAAGAAATGGCATGACCCAAACAAGGCCTCTCTCACCCTAGGTAGGTTCTAAAGTTCTCTAAAATTATAAAAAAATAAATAAGTTATTTTGATTTTATAACAGTTTATGAAAGTAAGTAAATAGAGGAAATTACTAGAAAATTACAACAAGGCTTGAATGTAAACTAGATGAAGAATAAATGAGAACTAAAAAGGGCAACTAGTTGAATTTTCACCATCCACCTCCATCGTTTTGACCATGGTCACTTTTATCTTGTCTCAGGTTTCCCACGTATGTATCGATATTGCATCGATTTCATGCTGGGCCGTTGGAAATTGGCACCAAAAGGAAAAGAAACCTTCGAATTGCCTCTCACAAAGAAGCATAAAGCCTAAATTCAATTCACTGTTATTAAAAAGAAGGGAGTACAAGGGTTTTTTATAATGTCCTGGAGCCTTGCATTGATAGAAAATCGACTTGGACTTAAAAAAAATTACAAAAGAAGACTTCTAAAACAAAATCTTTATTTTAAGGATGATTTTGATGCTAAGGATTAACTAATAATAATTTAACTGCCATCAGTTGGGTACGGGCAACTTGCTATGTACTATATCCAATGATTTAGATCGACTTAGACTCCAAAACCAACTAATATAATAAGGTTTCTTTTGGGCAAACTGTATTTTTTTTTTTGATGCAAAAACTGTATTAATTATATGCTTGTTAAGGGCGATAGATTTTGCTATCAATTCACAAATCTCGAACAACATTTAACTTTGTTATCTGCTTTTTGGTTGATGCAATTCAACTTGCATTGGAATGATTCAATGCTTACTCCATGATATGTAGTCACACCCTCAATATCATGCAGAAATTCTATCTGCAGTAGTTCCAATAAATTTTTAAAATTATTATTATGTGCAAAGCTTTCCAGTACTATAAAAATTTAAACTCCTTGGAAACCTGTGAGTTAAGCGCCTAGCTCCACATATTTATACTAGACCATCAATTTACACTCCCGGAGGATCACCATTGGTGCTTTGGTGATGCCACTTTGGCCCTGTCGCAACCTTTATGGTAGGGATTTTTCTAGCCTGCTCCAATTTCATAGCATAAAAAACTGGTTTTTGAGAAATTACACAAGATGTCCAAAATAAAAACAATTACTCTCCATGACTTAATTGTAGTTGGTTTTTGTACAAACTACAAACTACGTTCCATCCAAAAACTCCCGAGTTAATTCAAACTCAAAAACTAAATCACAACAAGGCTTTTTGCCATCAAAACCATGCCAAATGTATGCTTATCGCTATCCATACTCTGGCCATAGATTCAAAGCCATAGATCATACTAATATAGATTCACTTTTCAATTTGTCATAGGATATTTGGTCAATTAAGTTCAATTTGTATTAGAAAGTTTAGCTGATGAATTAAGGATGTAATCCATTGTGGTCAAGTGCTCATGAGTAGGTATGTAAGATATTGTTTGTTCTGATGCATGAGACTCATGATTTTATCTTTCGGATTTCAATTTAAAAAATATCTCTCGTGGAATGAATGGCTGCCTTTTATATATATTAGAGTTTTTCTTTTACTCAATTAATATAGAACTAATTATGCTCTTTCTTCTACACCAAAGCATGATCGAAGCAGTTTTATCTTGAAATTTCATTCATGCTAGTTTTGATAAATTTTTAAATTTTCTACCATCTATGGAACTTTCTAATGCTGCAAATGCTTAAGCTTGTCGGGTACCCAAGTCTTTCCACAAATTCATGTTAGATCATCCTGAAGTCACCATTGTACTTTAGTACCGCTATTGTGGTCCTGGCAAGTTTTAAGATTGCTTTTGTTTCTAGAATCATAGTTTTAGATCTTCATCTTGCTACGACCACCAATTTACTCTCCACTTTCTACGTGAGTGCTAGTTTTCGGACTTTGGGCTTCTTATATAGGCAGTAGCATCGATAAGATCAGAAAAAAGTTAGCTTAATGGAAAATCCCCAACTCATACATTATCCCTGAAAAGAGTCTCACCATCATGTCCTGCATGGAAGGCTAGATTGCACCAAAAAGTCCCAAAATTTAAAATAACATTTTTTTAGTTAATCAAATTTAGTAACCAATCTAGAATAAAACAAATCATGTAAATCTAAAATAATAATAATATTTTTATCAAAGATTGATTTAGTAAAATATTACATAAATATCATCTATCATTTTTTTCATCCTCTTATACCAAATAAATTAAAAAAAAAATCATTTCTATCCATCCTTTTATATTTTACTAAATATATAAAAAAAATGGATTAAAAATTTATCCCATCTCTCTCTCATCCATCCTTCCTCCTTCAATTCATCATTTATCCAAATATAGGATAAGCTGGAGACAAGATGAGAGATCTAAAACATTTTTTTTTATTGGAGTAGAAACACTTGATAAAGTTTCTCCCGGAAGCACCAACTACAGGAACAAAACGTCAACAACATCTACTCAGGACAGGTGCATTCATCTCTTCAAGTTTCTTGATACAAAGACCACAGTCTTGAGTTGACTTCCAAAAGCAGAACCAAGAAACCAGCTAGGCAAGAGAAGCGAAACAGAGGAGGATGACCCTTTCCATATGAAGCTTTCCCAATCACCATCAATGCAATTAATTATCCAAATAATTAGAAGTTTTAAAGGCCGATATATAATACATTGGAGGGCTATAACACGGAGTCGAACATTACGATTCTACATGCTATGGAGAGATACATGCCCTTAATTTCATTTACAAAAATAGAAAATTCATACAGAGTAATATATTTTGAGATAGAATGTACCTTCTTGCAGCGGAGGTGAGCGTGGAGGTGATTCCCATGGTTGGCTAGAGGATTGGAGAGGAGAAAGGAAGATTGGAAAAGCCACCCGTCACCTATATATTTTTAAGTCTTGGCTTTATCTTCTCCACCGACGGGTAAGCACTGTTGGCTGGTCTCCCTGGAACTTAGTTATATATACATATATTATCTTTTTCTTCTGGTAGTCCATGGATTTATTGGGCCATTGGGTCATCCTTGGATCTAGGGATCCCCTATGGGGGATGCTACACCATGAAATGCAGTGCACCCATGAATGGTATCCATTACAGGGTGAATGGCTGCTTGTGAGCACGAGTGGTGCGATGCATGCCGTCTATTCATATCTTGTGATGGGAAGTGGGAACCATCCACAGGTGCACCGTAGGAGATTCATGATCCTTGATAAATGAATAATCATAGATTATGATTTTTTAATGTTAATCAAGTACTCTGTCTCCCTGAAATTTATTTTTATAAATTTTTGCAACTGATTTTTTTATCAATGTTGCGGCCAAATCCCTGATGCATTTGGCTTTGCTTGAAGGCAACCCGCAAGACAGCATCCACATTGACCAAAATTATTTTCAGTGAAGATCCTTTGATGCTTAAGCTAGAGATAGAAGTTGGTCAAACAAGTAAAATGAGAATTGATAGAGTATAGTCTAAAAGTGTCTTACCAATACTATTCATTTACCTTCTTTTTATAGATAGAATGTTGGTAACCGTTTGTAATGATTAGATATATGGATCCCGCTTATTCCAGTATTATTTGATCATGAGGTGAATAATTAATATCCATGAATGATCGTTATGCATGTTTTGCATTAGTAATTTATGATATACTAATTATATATCAGTAAACATTGTACCGACTATATGTCGATGTCACTATTGTGCCGACTGACCATCGTCGGTGATTAGATAGTTGTTTGAGTCGTTGTGTTCATTGGGCAAGCCGATTAAGAGTTATTGACTACCAATTGGTTTGCTAATTGATAGTCAGCTATCAATCTTATCACCGACCATGAGTTAGGTATTGAGATTGGTTGATAGTCGAGACTTTGATGTTGTTGCCACATAATTAGTGATGCCAACTATAAGTCAAAGTATCGATATTAAATCGAGGGGAGCATATTTAATAGCCACAATAGTTGCCCCTCACTCTCGAGTTTAAGATAGAATGGCACATGACTTGATATGTAGATTGACACATTGAACAATGAGAGTTTTCACATATCATCTCGAGCCCCGATTTGGTGGCTGCTTCATTTTTAGGCACTAATGATTTCTTCAAGAGTTCAAATGTTTTCAAGTGTTTTATTATTTCAATGATCATGCAACCATCATTAGTATGTTTGGTCAAAAAGATGATTCGATTGCTAGACAATCTGGTCGATTTGATTTTAGATCAATCAGTTGTTGCCACGTATCAAACAATCATTGGATTTCGACTATTCTCATGGATAGCGATGATGTGTCTCGATCTGAAGATGGGTGCGTCGAAGCATCCGATCGATGGTCGATTCATATATCACCATGTGTCGAGATCTGGATGACCTTAATTTGAAAGAAGATATCCTGATCGTCGGTGGTGTGAGCTCAGATGTGGCACTCCCAAGTCTTGGGAATATGAGAAGATAGTTCATGGAAAGACGAGAGTGAATAAGAAGAAAAATTAGCCTGAAAAATAATCTGCAAAAACTTAGTCGGCTCACCCTAAGACTAGGTCAGCTATGTCTCAGAGAAAAATTCAAATAGAAAGTAGTATATTTGGGACTATTAGTACGGTACACAACTGGATTGGCTCAGTCTCAAACTGAGCCGACCCAATTATAGGTTAGCTGACTTAGTCTGAATCTGAGCCATTTTAGTATTGTGGGATTTTTTTTGTGTATGTAGGTTATTTGGGTTTGAGGGAGTTTTTCTATGAGATTGGGACTTAATCCTTTTGCAAGGTATTTATACTGAAAATAGGTCAAGAATTATAAGATGAATATAAGAAAATAAAAGCTCTTTTCTTTCGAAAAAATTTTATGTTTTTTTTCTCACTTTCTTCTCTTGAATCCATTGTTTTTGCTTCTGCATTGATTCTAAGAGTTTATTCCTTGTTGCTTGGCTAAACACCAGCAACCACGTCAGTCCAAAAGAGGGTAGTATTGTTAGATGTATGCCCTAAAAGTCAGATTGACTGACACTTGTAATACATTTCTAAGAATAATTTTATAATTTTAACTTAAATTAATAAAGGACTAATTTTTATTCTATCATATTGTATAAATAGTATCTATGATACATCCTTTGAGTTAATGAAAATGATAACTCATATTTTCAGGAGTTGAAAATTTAAGACATGAGTTTTCATAATTAACTCATAAATAGCTCCCGACCATAGAATCATCACGAGGATGGTGATCGATCCGGAAGGTTGGTATACAATAATTTTTTTAGAATAGATGAGTCTTGAGTCTACGGTGTAGAGACATCAGAGTGAGAGTATAGGTACTCGTTAGAGAACGAGGACACTGAGCGTGACCACCTCGAGCAGTCATAAGAAAATCTATCTTCTCATCGATAACTAACTCGATGCTACAGTGGTGTGTTTGGTTCTTTGATCTGAGGTGCATCGGTAGTTCACCTTAAGGGTGTTATAGTTTGACTACACCATAACTCAGTCTTCTAGCCATTCAAAATCTTGAGGTGTATGTTGGCTATAGTATGTTCATTGTAGGAATTGGATTGCACCAATAGGAGATCTATCTATCTCGGTAGATGAGGAGCAGCCCTATGATGATCATGAGATCGAGTCCATAAGCCCATAGCCATGTTAGTGTGAATATGATAGAAAGAGTTTCTATTAGGATTTTACATCGGACTCAAATCAAATGATTAATTCATATGACAGATGTTGGGTTTGATGAGTTCATCTTAATCCTAATCCAGTCGAGACTTAAGATAGAAGAATCCAATCACATAGATAGCTACACCGAGAGGTTCGCTTTCAATTCTGATGGGTTACCACCATATACTACTAGATGTCAATAATGAATTTTGAAAGCAATTAGAATGACTTAGATGATCAATCATTCTAATTGTATGAATCAAAAATATTCTAGTCCATTGAAAGATATTTTAATGATGTCGATGATAGAGATCGTGACATGTCTCATTACCATACAGAACTGAGCCTAATTAGATCACACAAATAAGAATTTGGATCTAAATGTTATCAATTAGGCTAATCCAAATTTAGTTGATTTGGATAAGATTCAATTATGTTCAAGAAAATTATGCTAGCACACGATTGAGCCTAGCATTCTCCTTCTGTAATTATTCTGGTTCATCTCGACTGAGCCAAATTTATTTGGACTCACTCAAGAATCTTATTTTTATCTGACTAAAGCTTATCTAGGTTAGAAAAGGATTGTTCTAATTCATTAGATAAATTTAAGATAACACCTGCCAACTTCTGTCACCTGCCAATTTCTATTTTTGGACAAGAGTCAACAGTTGAGCCTGAACACTTGGACAAAGGGCCATGTATCATGCACTCATTGGAGAGCACTTGGGGCTCTTATCCTTCTGCTAAAGGAAGAAAGAGAGAGGGCACATGCCACTCTAGGCATGCGAACCATGTGGATAAGGCAGGAGTCCCATGTAGATGGGACTTCGGGGTATTTTGATATGATCAAACACTAGGGTGCCAAATAGTTTCAATTTATCTAGTGTTGGCACCATCTATGTGATTTTTTGAGGGACTCTCATCTGATTGGATCAGATGATATCATCCCACCAATCAAATTTAGATCTGATTGAATGAAGACCTCTGATTGGCTGGGATGATGTGGCACTGCATGGCACAGTAGGATCTATTTAAACCCTGTCTGTGCCTAAGGTTTTAGTGTTTCTTTCTTTCACCACACCACAAGGCTGTCCTTCTCTCTTCCATGCCTCCCTCTGATCCTCTCTCTTCCCTCTCCATGCCCAAGGAGCTGGGCACAAGTTCAAGAGAAGTCCAAAGAGTATTGGCACCTAGATCAGGAAGAAGGAAGCACTGCTGAAAGAGAAGACTGCTACTTCTTCAAAAGAGTTTTGAAGAACTTCAAAATCAGATCAAAATCTAAATTTTAGAGCATTGATTCAAAAGAAGAAGACATCTAGATCCTGTCCGAGTGGACTATGGTAGAGTTTAGGCATGTGTGTGGCTCGATCCAGAACCTCAAGAGCGTCAGGATCATTGTCAGGATAATTCGATTATCCAAAATAAGGTATGAAATTAAATTAGATTTAATTTAATTTTATTTTAATATCAAGCTTTTAGGATCAAATCTAAGATATCTCGGATCTAATTAGGATTTTTAGAAAAAAAATTTTAAAATATTTCTTCAGATTCAATCAGATTTGAACGATCATGTACCAAAAAATAGAATTTTTTCTTCAAATGATATCAGAGGCAGGTTAGTAGTTCTTCAGATCTATTTATTTAATTTAATTTTTATTTATAATTTGGTATTAAAGCATTTTAGATATCACATCAGATGTGATTAGATCTAAAATCAAAAAATTAAAAATTATATGATTTAGATCTATAATGCATGAGATGTATAACTAGACTAGGAATAGAATAGTTCTATGTGTAGTCTAGTATAATTATATTATTAATTTAATTAAATATAATTTTAGATCTATTTTATTTTAAATTTTTTGATGTTATAATTATTGTAACAAGATCTAAAAAATAAAAAATAAATTTTTTAATTTTTAATTTATTCATATGAGATATGAAATATGCATACTTAGACTAGTTATGGAATAATTTTATAAAATATCTAGAATAGTTTTATTTTGATGTGATCAAATTTAAAATTATATTTTTTAAATTTAATATATGGTATATCAAATCTAAAAATATGCATGGCTGATTGAGTTATGATACATGAGATGTATGCAAGACATGTATTAGTTAGATCAATAATTGTATATGAGATACATATTTTAGATCTAACTTATTTTATAGTAGAATATATATTTTTGATTAAGATGTTTCTCTTGATCATTCAGTCATAAGAATAAAGTAGAATTTAATGGCCCTTTCCTCCCATTCGATGGGATGTTCTTATAGCATATAGGAATGCTGTGCGTTCGTTATTAATTAGAAAATAGAACTTACTTTTCTGCAAAACTCTAGATCCTGAAATCCTAGGATTTTGATACATATTTTGTTTATGAACCCAAGCTTAATTAAGAATTAAGATTATGAAATTAATTAGATCTAAAAATTATGAAATTTTAGATCTAAGATACCTTCATAAGATTGGGTTCGGGCTTGGGTAGCTCAATTAGGTCTAGCGGTTGATCAAACCAAATCAAGAGTTGGTTAGGTGGGATCAAAGAAAGCTTAAATTTGATCAGCCTAATAGGATGAAGTCTGGATCAAGGTCAAATCATATTGAGATGTGACTCGATCAAGTCAAGACCTGATTTGGCTCCATGGTTTGAGCCTGAATTGTAGGCTAACCCAATTGATTCTGGTTCGATAATTTGGTGTCTAAGATAAGTTAGGCAGATATGATCGATTAATTTTTAATTAGAAGCTACTTGACTCGAATGCATTCTTATCGAGTTAATGGCATTTTCCTTCCATTGATCTCACTTACCTAGCCATATGGGTCGATCCAGTTCTGATTAGAGGTGGCTAACAATTCGAGCCAACCCATGCCACTAGGTTAGTCATAATTATTATGACTAAGTCAAGTCAAGTTTAAAGAGACCTAAATTAAATCTTTCTAAAAAAATATTAAGTCTAAGGTCTTCGACTATTGTAAATGTACGGGCCATTTTTGGGATTGATTATTCTCAACTGGATATAGTGATTTAGTTACATCAAAAAGACATAACTATGTCTATTAAGTATTAGATGCTATGAGTTGGAGGATGGGTTGGACTCAATATTCTGAATACGATGAGGTATTCAATCAAAAATCTAATTCGTGCAAGTGGTGGGTCTGACTTAACTAAGAAGTGGAGCAATATTCTGGGCATAGTGAGCTTCATGAATTAGAGACCAGGTTTGGGTGCATCATTATTAGAGAATCATAGGACAAGAGTTATCCACTCATCAGTGAACCATCATCAATAATTGTTAGGTAAGATGGTGAGCTAATCGGTGGGATTGCACCATCCACAAGAAGTCTTTAAATGCAAAGATTTTTGCATCTCTGCTAAAAAAGTATAGGGATCCGAGTAAATAGTGAAAGCCTAATTTATTTAAAAATAAAATTTTTAAATAAATTAATCAAATTTAATTATAAAATCTAACTAGAAACTTTGACTCTCTGTAGAAAAAATATCTGCGTCCAATCCTTTACCTAAGATCTTAGATACCCATAGATTGACTTGACCTAATTTTAAGGACTAGCTAAGAAACTATAAAATTATTTTGGATTCTAAAAACCTATCTCATGTATTGGACTAGGATCCACCCACTATACCAGCCCGTCCAACTGCTAAATAGAGAGCATCTCTGAAAAAGTGGATGGATGAAGATAATAAGATCAGGTACTACATGTTAGGCTCAATGTTAGATGACTTGCAGCGCCAACATGAGAACATCATGACTATCCAATAGATGTTGGCTTGCCTGCAAGAGTTGTTTGGTGAGCAAAGTCACGCAGCTAAGTATCAAGTCTCTCGTAGATGTTTTAAAGCTCAGATGTGTGATGGACAGTCAGTCTAAGATCATTGTTTGATAATGATCAAGGACCTTGAGGATCTTGAGAAGCTTGATGTTATCATGGACAAGGACTTGCAGATTGATGTGATCCTGCAATTCTTGATCGATGCATATGGTCAGTTCATTATGAACTTCCATATGCATAAGATGCAATGTATCCTAACCGAATTAATGAACATGCTGGTCACTACTGAGCTGTCAATGAAAGGTTCTAAAGGCTCAGTATTTATTATAGAACAGATTTTTTTTAAGAAAAAACTTTTTGGAAAGAAGAAGAAATTCATGAAAAAGCAGAAGATGGATGGTGGGAAGAAGAAAAAGGCAGAGCCAAAGAAGAAGGCCACTGATATAGAAAAGTATTTTCATTACAATGTCAATGGCCACTGGAAGTAAAACTGTCCTCAATACCTAGCCAGCCTGAAGAACAAGGAGGAGGCAGATCCTTCTGGAGGTATACTCGTTATGGAATCTAATCTTATAATTTTTTTTGCATCCAGTTGGGTGCTTGATTCTAGTTTTAGTGCTCACTTGTGCACTTCTATGCAGGATCTTAAGGAGAGCAGGAGGTTGAGGGATGGTGAGATGATCCTATACATCAAAAATGGAGCAAGAGTTACTACTATGGTCGTGAGAATCTACCCTCTTCAACTACCATCGGGATTAGATCTAGTACTTAGGAATTATTTTTATGTGTCTGCAGCAAGCAGGAATTTGATTTCTATTTCATGCTTAGCGCAGGAAGGCTATGTAATTAGTTTTCTTAAGGATCATTGTAATATTCTTTTTGAAAGTAATAAAATTATAAGTGGTTTTCTTATAAATGGCCTCTACCAATTATATATTGATGTTTTTATTTTTAATATTGAGCAAAACATAAATGCCACAGGATCAAAGTGATCTAGAGATAGTCTAAATGATAGGTATCTATAACACCTTAGACTAGGTCATATAGCCGAAGATAGGATTAATAAATTAAAAAAATTCAGGCTATTGAGTTCGTTAACTTTTGAGTCATATCCGATTTGTAAATCATATCTTCATGATAAAATGACCAAGCTCTCTTTTGTAGGATATGGAAAAAGGGCTACGGACCTACTTGCCTTAGTATATTTAGATGTATGCGGGCCATTTGATGTGCCGGCTAGAGGCAACTATATCTACTTCATCATCTTTATCGATGATATATCTCAGTATGGATATGTATATTTGATGCGACATAAGTCTGAAGCCTTTAAAAAGTTCAAAAAATTTAGACTTGAAGTAAAAAAATAAATAGAAAAACCTATTAAGATTCTTCGATTAGATCGAGCAGGAGAATATTTTAATAGAAAATTTCTAAACTATCTTAAGGACAATGGCATAGTCTCTCAATGGACTCCACCTGGAATATCTCAATTTAATGAAATTTTAGAATGGAGAAATCGAATCCTATTAGATATAGTTTGATCCATGATGAGCTTTACAGATCTTTCTAAATTTTTTTGGAGACATAGCCTGATGACAGCAATTTACCTACTGAATAAGATTTTCTCTAAAACCATTTCTACCATACTGTATGAGATATGCATGGTAAAAAATCAAATCTGAGTCACCTCAGAATTTGGGATTGTCTAATCTATGTTAAGAAATAACAGGCAGACAAGTTAGAGTCTAGATCCTTTAGAGCTTGATTTATAGAATATCCTAAAATATCGTTAGAATATTATTTCTACCTTTCGAAAAATCATAATGTGATTGTAAGTCGACATGCCATCTTTCTTGAAAAATAGTTTATTCAAGATGGTGGCATTGTGAGATAGATTAGGCTCGATGAGAAAGTCTCTAATGAGCAACGAGCTAAGAAACCTAGGAAACCAAATCAGTTAGAACTAGTCCATACACTACCTCCACCACCTCGTAGATCAACTAGGATTTTTTGTCTTCCTGAAAGATACTTAGGTACTGTTCAAGAGGATGTAGAAAAAATATTCCTCATGAAAAATGAGGTTCATGGTGATGATCCCAAAATCTATGACGAGATGATATCAGATATTGACTCCGAGAAATGATTAGAGATAATGAAGTCAAAGATTGACTCAATGCGCTTAAACCAAGTCTGGACCTTAGTAAATTCACCTGAAGGTATAGTACCTATTAGTTATAAATGGATCTTCAAGAGAAAGATAGATGCTGATGGAAATGTAAAGACATTCAAGGCAAGACTTGTAGCGAAAGGTTATAGTCAGTGCGAAGGTATTGACTATCAGAATACCTTTTTGTCAATAGCCATGCTGAAATCCATCCATACATTGCTTGCAATTGCAGTCTATTTCGATTATGAAATATGATAGATGGACGTAAAAATGATGTTCTTAAATGGATATCTTAAGAAAGATATCTATATGGAGCAGTCATTCGATTTCACAGTCAGTGATGGAGATCACAAAATCTGCAAGCTGCAAAGATCCATATATGGACTTAAGTAAGCATCTCGGAGCTGGAATGCTCATTTCAATGATGTAATTAAAATATTTGATTTCATCAAAAATGAGAAAAAATCATGTGTATTCAAAAAGATCAGTGGAGGCACTGTTATCTTCGTACTATACATGGATGACATCCTCTTAAATTGAAAATGATATTTCCATGCTGACTATAGTCAAAGTATGGTTGTCAAAGGAGTTCTCTATGAAAGATCCGAAAGAAGCATCCTTTATATTGAGAATAAAGATCTATAGAGATAGACCAAATAGGATGCTAGGACTTTCACAAAAGATATACATAGAGGAGGTGCTAAAGAGGTTTAGCATGAAAAATTCTAAGAGAAATCTAGTACCCTTCAGATATGGCATTCATCTCTCAAAAAGGATATGCCCTAACACACCTGAGAAAATTGAACGCATGAGCAAGATCTCTTATGCTTCTACAATAGGGAGCCTCATGTATACCATGCTATGTACATGATCTAATATAGCCCATGCTGAGTGTCACAAGTAGGTATCAATCAAATCTAAAAGAAGAATACTGAACTTCTATAAAATGTATCCTCAAGTACTTGAGAGGGACTAAGGACATGTTTCTAGCCTTTGGGAATGGAGAACTTCAGGTTCAAGGATTTACAGATTCAGACTTTATGTCTGACATAGATGATCAAAAGTCAACATCTGAGAGTCTGTTTATATGCAATGGTGGAGCTATCAGTTGAAAGAGTTTCAAGCAAACAGTGATTGCAAACTCAATAATGAAAGCAGAATACATTGTTGCATCGAAAGTTGTGAAGAAGATATTCTGGTACAAAAAGTTTACCATAGAGCTTGAAGTAATGCCATCAGATGCTGTTTTTCTGTACTGCGATAATAATAGTGCCATAGTTCTAGCTAAAAAGTGCACTAAAAATTCAAGCACATCGAGCAGTGATTCCACCTCATCTGTGATTACCTTAAGAAGAAATATGTCGAGGTCAAGAGAGTCAACACCACAGATAATGCAATGGACCCACTGACAAAGCCATTGAACAAGTAGAAGATCGAAGCCCACTTAAAGAAGATGGGACTTAGATTTATAGCCAATTGACTTTAGATTAAGTAGGAGTTTGTTAGATGTATGCCTTAAAAGCCAGATTGGCTGATACTTGTAACATACTTCTAAGGGCAATTTTATAATTTTGACTTAAATTAATAAAAAATTAATTTTTATTCTATCATATTATGTAAATAGTGTCTGTAATACATTCTTTAAGTTAATGAAAATAACTACTCATATTTTCAAGAGTTGAAAATTTTAGATATGAGTTTTCATAATTAACTCATAAACAGTTTTCGACCATAGGATTATCACGAGGATGATGATCGATCTGAAAGATTGGTGTATGATCGCTTTCTTAGGATAGATGAATCTTGAGTCTATGGTGTGGAGATATCAGAATGAGAGTATAGATACTCGTTAGAGAATGAAAGCACTGAGCGTGACCACCTCGAGCAATCATAAGAAAGTCTACCTTCTCGTTGATGACTAGCTCGATGCTGCAGTGGTATGTATGGTTCTTTTACCTGAGGTGCATCAGTAGTTCATCTTGTAGGTGTTATAGTTTGACTATACCATAACTCGATCTCCTAGCCATTCAAAATCTTGAGGTGTATGTTGGTTATAGCATGTTCATTATAAAAATTGGATTGCACCAATAGAAGATCTATCTATCTCGGTAGATGAGAAGCAGTCCTATGATGATCATGAGATTAAGTCCATAAGCCCATGACCATGGCAATGTGAATATGATAGAAAGAGTTTCTATTAGGATTTCACATTTGACATGAATCGAATGATTAATTCATATGATGGATGTTGGGTTTGACGAGTTCATCTTAATCCTAATCCAGTTGGAGCTCAAGAAAGAAGAATCCAATCACACAAGTAGCTGCACCGAGAGGTTCGCTTTCGATTCTGATGGGTTGCCACCATATACTGCTAGGTATCACTAGTAGATTTTGAAAGTAGTTAGAATGATTTAGATGATCAATCACTCTAATTATATGAATCAGAAAAGTTTTGGTCCATCGAAAGATATTTCGATGATATTGATGATAGCAAACGTGACATGTTTCATTACCATACGAAACTGAACCTAACTGGATCACACAAACAAGGATTTGGATCTGAATGTTATCAATTAGGCTAACCCAAGTTTAGTTGATTTGGATAAGATCCAATTAGGTTCAAAAATATCATGCTAGCATATGATTGAGCCTAACATTCTTCTTCTATAATCATTTTGATTTATCTCGACTGAGCCAAATTTATTTGGACTCACTCAGGAACCTTGTCTTGGTCTGACTGGAGCTTGTTCGGATTAGAAAAGAGTTATCCTAATTCATTAGATGGATTTAAGATAATATCTACCAATTTCTGTCACCTACCAATTCCTATTTTTGGACAAGGATCAACAGTTGACCCTGCATACTTGGACAAAGGGCCATATGTGATGAGCTCATTGGAGAGCACCTGGGGCTTTTATCCCCCTATTAAAGGAAGAAAGAGAGAGGGTGCACACCATCCTAGGCGTGCACCCCATGTGGATAAGGCAGAAGTCTCATGTAGATGGGACTCTAGGGTATTTTTGATATGATCAAACACTAGGGCACCAAATAGTTTGGGTTTATCCAGTGTTGGTGCCACTTATGTGATTTTTTTAGGGACTATCATCTGATTGGATCAAATGATATTATCCCATCAATCAAATTTAGATATGATTGAATGAAAGCCTCTGATTGGCCAGGATGATGTGGCACTGCATGGTGCAGTAAGGTCTATTTAAACTCTATCTGCGCCTAGGATTTTAGTGCTTCTTTCTTTCACCATACTGCAAGGCTACCCTTCTCTCTTCCACACCTACCTTTAATCCTCTCTCTCCTCTCTCCATGCTCAATGAGTTGGGCATAAGTTCAACAGAAGTCCAAAGAGTATTGGCACCCAGATCAGGAAAAAGGCAGCACTGCTAAAAGAGAAGACTGCTACTTCTTCAAAAGAGTTTTGAAGAACTTCAAGATTAGATCAAGATTTGAATTTTGGAGTATTAATTCAGAAGGAGAAGACATCTAGATCCTGCCCGAGTGGACTATGGTAGAGGTCAGGCACGTGCATGGCTTGATCCAGAATCTCAAGAGCGTCAAGATCATCGTCAGAATAATCCAATTATCCAAAATAAGGTATCAAATTAAATTAGATTTAATTTTATTTTATTTTAATATCAAATATTTAAGATCAGATCTGAGATATCTTAGATCTGATTAAGATTTTTAGAAAAATTATTTTAAAATATTTCTTCAGATCCAATCAAATCTAAATAATCCTATATTGAAAAATAGAATTTTTTCTTCAAGTATTCCCCAACATCTGGTATTAGAGCCAAATTGCATGGAAGAAAGACACCTAGAATTTCTACATCCAGCATCTGCTGTACCGGGTTTTATCCTATAATCTTCTAATTTTCTTCATGATTTTCTCTAGATTGAGGTGGAGAGTTGTTGCACGAAGGAAAGCTGATACAGAAGGTTGGAATGAGAATCTAGGGCTCATAGATCTTCAAAGAAGGATAATTTTACTGGTGTGTGATCGAAGAAGGATGTTAGGGCTTTGAACTTGACTTGATTATCGTCATGGGATCAAGTAGATTCAAGATGGATTTCAAAAAATTTGACAGCAAGAAAAACTTTACCTTATGGCAGTCAAGGATAAAGGACTTGTTGGTTCAGTAGAGGATCTACAAAGTCTTAATAAGATAAAGATCAGGAAAGATTAGTGCTGAGAACTGAAAAGAGTTGGAGAAAATTGCTTTTAGCATAATCAAAATATGCTTGGCTGATCAGGTGTTGCCCGAGATTTGCACAGAGACCACAGCAAAGGAGCTCTGGACGAGATTGGAGAACACATACATAGGAAAAAACATGACCAATAAGGTGTGATTGAAGAAACAGCTGTATAATCTGAGGATGTCCGAAGGTAGAGATCTTGTTGCATATATCCAAAGGTTCAATCAGGTATGTTCTGAGGTGATGAGTTTGGATATGAAGATCAACAAGGAAGATCGGGTGTTGTTGCTACTTTGTTCTTTCTTGGGTTCTTATGATGGTCTCGTAACAACTTTAATTTATGAAAAGAAGATCCTAAACTATAAAGAAGTTGTTGGTGTGCTCAGATCAAATGAGTAGAGAGAAAAGATCTACAAGGATGATCCTAAGTCTGAGATCTTGGCTGTAAATGAAAGACAGAAAAGATCAAAGAAGAAGGCAAGAAAAAAATTCAAGGACAGATCAAAGTCTTGGAATCAGAAGAAGATATTGAAATGCTACAAATATCATCAGTCTGAACATCTGAGAAAAGATTGTCCCCTTTTGAAATCAGCAAAAGGATAGGCCAGCAAAAGTGATGATACAACTTCAGTGAGCAATGGAGAAGACCTACTAGTTGTATTAGATAAGTCCACAAAGTATGATACTACATGGATATTGGAATCAATATGCTCACATCACTATACTTCTCATTGGGAGTGGTTTGCTACCTATCAGAAAATTGATGGTGAAAGTGTTAGCCTTGAAGATGATCATCCATGCAGAGTAGCTGAAGTTGGCTCAATCAGGATGAGAATATATGATGGGATCATTCGTACATTATCAAATGTCAGGCATGTACCGAAGCTAAAAAAAAATCTGATTTTTTTGGGCTACTCGGAGGAGCAAGGTTATACTTTTAGTAGCCAGGCTGGGAGTGGATGCTTGAAGATTTTCAAAAAAACTTTGGTAGTAATGAGAGATAGAAGACTGAGAAATGATTTTTATAGAATAGAAGGCTCAGTGGTGAATGATAGTGCAGAGGTGCTAGCAGTAGCACAGGAGGAGCAGCTTCTATATTGACTGTGGTACTGTCGGATGGGTCATATGAGTGACGAAGGCTCACTGAACTCAGTAAAAAAGAGATGATTCCAGTCCTAAAAAAGGAGGATATAGATTTATGTGAGCCATGCATCTTTAGCAAACAACATAGGATAAAGTTTGCTGGCAGTACCAAGTGCAATGAAGGAGTGTTGGATTTAGTGCACTCGGATGTGTGGAGACTGACTCCCGTATCAACTAGAGGTGGGGTAGAATATTTTATTACTTTCATTGATAATTTTTTAAAAAAGGTGTGGATTTATTTGATTAAAAAAAATTAGAGATATTTACCTGATTCAGAGCCTGAAGAGCTAAGATAAAGAAGGAGTCAGGAAGATAGATAAAGTATCTAAGGTTGGATAATGGAGGGGAGTATACTAGCCTGAAGTTCAGAAGGTACTATGAGAAAAATGGCATCAAATACCATTACACGATGAAGATGACTTCCCAGCAGAATGGTATCATGGAGAGGATGAATCGAACACTGATCGAGAAGGCATAGAGTTTGAGGCTACAGACATTATTTTTAAAATCATTTTGGGGTGATGCTTTAATTTTTTCTTATTTTCTTGTCAGCAGGTCCTCTCACCGCAAGCTGAATGGAGGCATTCTAGAGGAGGTCTAGAGTGAAAAGAAGATGGAGCTTGGACACCTGAAGGTCTTCTGTTGCTTGGCCTATGCACATGTGGAGGTAACCGAGAGGAGTAAGTTGGATCCGAAATCTCAAAAGATAACATTCATAGGGTATCCATAAGAAGTCAAAAGGTACTTGCTATGGAATTCTCAAGCATAGAAGGCAGTGATCAGTAAGAATGTTATTTTTGATTAGAAGAGCATCTTGGAGAGGTCTGGGAGTATAGGAGAAACTAAAAAAATGAAGGTAAACAATGGTGGCCAATCAGGAATTGATGACATGCATGTTATATCTACTAATAGGAGTGTTTCTACTGAGGTGGAGCTGGGTAGGAGAGTACGGAGTCTGATTAAAAATCAGCATGAAGAGTCAGTCGATCATTTAGATGTGCAGGAACAGCCACAGACATCAAGCAGGACCAATGTGCTAGTAGGAGTGGCTTTGCACAAGCCCCAACATACTATTAGAAGATCGATCAGATATGACATTGATGAGGTTATCTCCTATGCACTCATCACTACTAATGAAGATCTAGAGAACTATGTAGAAGCCATATAGAGTGAGGAGCATGATTCATGGATATAGGCCATGATAGAGAAGATGGAATCATTGAAGAAAAATCAGGCATGGTAGCTGGTGGATCTTCCAAAAGATACTCGATCTATTGGCTCAAAGTGGGTATTAAAAAAGGAGGAGGTACCTTCAAAATAAGATGGAGTCAGATTTAAGATAAGGTTGGTAGCAAAGGAATACTCACAAAGATAAAAGATTGATTATACAAAAGTTTTCTCCTCTGTGGTGCGTTATACATCTATTTGGATTTTGCTGTAAATGATGACACAGCATAACATTGAGTTGGAATAGATGGACGTGAAGATGGTCTTCCTTCATGAAACTTTGGAGGAAAGGATTTACATGAAGCAGCCAGATGATTTCATAGAGATTGGATAGGAAAAAAAGGTGTATTTACTCAGAAGGTCACTCTATGGCATGAAACAGTCTTCTCGTCAACGGTATCATAGATTTGATGCCTTTGTTTTGAGTCTGAAATTTATTAGATATGAACATGACTGCTGTATCTATGTTAGGAATATAAATGAGGAGGATGCCCTGTACCTGCTACTTTATGTAGATGATATGCTTATAGCCAGTAGAAGCATGGAGGCTGTGAAAGGACTGAAAAAGATATTATTAGCTGAATTTGAGATAAAGGATCTGGGTCCAGCAAAGAAAATTCTTGAAATAAAAATTTGCAGAGATAGGTGTAAAGGAATGCTCCATTTGTCATAAGAAGGTTATGTCCAGAAAGTTCTGAAGAGGTTTGGGATGGAAAAGGCCAAACCTACAGAG
This sequence comes from Cocos nucifera, assembly GCA_006176705.1. Taxonomy (NCBI): domain Eukaryota; kingdom Viridiplantae; phylum Streptophyta; class Magnoliopsida; order Arecales; family Arecaceae; genus Cocos; species Cocos nucifera. Next base: position 212,433 of record QRFJ01004117.1, on the reverse strand, counting down.
ACACCATTGCCGAGCCATATATCTCTCTCTAAATATCAAAGCTCTCAATTTGAAGAAGAGAGAAAGTATATGCATAAAGTCTCTTATGTGAATACTGTAGGCAGTGTGGTGTACACTATAGTGTGCTGTAGACCAGATATAGCACATATAGTGAGCACGATTAGTAGCTACATGGCTAACCCTGGGAAGAAATACTGAAAAGCATTGAAATAGATATTGAGATATCTGCATTGAATAAGAGATTATGATTTGATGTTTGGTGGGTAGCCTAGAGGATTTGAAGACAGAAGTTCGGGTCCTCTGGAAGGAATTGTAAATATGAATTATACAAGTGATTTAGATACAAGGAGGTCTACTATTGGATACCTCTTCTGCATGTTTGGTGGACTGATGTCTTGGAGATCAATCCTTCAATCAATCACGGCCTTGTCTACCATAGAGGTTGAGTATATTAGAATAACGAGGCTGTAAAGAAAGCTCTTTGACTTAAAAGGTTGATTGTTGAGATGGAGGTAAAGCAGGGCAAGGTTATACTATATAGTGACAGTCAAAGTGCTCTACTGCTTGCATAAAACCCAATCTATCATGCATGTATAAAGCATATAGATGTGAGGTACCACAGGATCAGAGAGTTGATGAAGAAAGATGAAGTTAAACTGATGAAGGTCCATACAAAAAAAAATCAGTTTGATGCACTGACGAAGGTACTCCCCAGAGATAGCTTTTAGATATGTGTGGCACAGATGGGTTTGCAAGAAAAGGATGAGTTCACAAGGACTTGGAAGCACCAAAATGGAGAATGTGAGCTTAGATGTGGCACTCCCAATCTTGAAAACATGAAAAGATAGGTGATGAAAAGACAGGAGTGAACAAAAAGAGAAATCAATCTTGAAAATAATCTACAGAAACTTAGCCGGCTCACCTAGAGACTGGGTCGGCTAAGTTGGAAAATGGGTCGGCTTAGTGTAGGATTGGATCAGCTATGTCTCAGAGAAAAATTTAGATAGAAAGCAGTATTTTCAAAATTGTTAGCATGATACACAACTGGATCGGCTTAGTTTGATGTCTCAAACTGAATTGACCCAATCGCAGGTTAGCTAGCTCAGTCTGAATCTGAGCCAACTGAATATCGCAAGATTTCTTTTGTGTACGTAAGTTGTTTAGGTTTGGGAGAGTTTTTCTATGAGCTTGGGGCTTGATCCTTTTGCAAGGTATTTATACTGAAAATAGATCAAGCATTGTAAGGTGCTAAATATAAGAAAATAAAAAATCTTTTCTCCCAAAAAATTCTTGTGCTCTTTTTCTCACTTTTTTCTCTTGAATCCATTATTTTTGCTTCCACATTGATTCTAGGAGTTTGTTCCTTATTGCTTGGCTAATCACTAGCAGCCACGTCGGTCCAAGAGAGGGTAGTATTCCCTAATAGGTGGATCCTATACATAGGGTTGCCTTCCTTTCTTCTAGAATTCCTATTGCAACTGAGAGTTCCTGTAGGTGCCTAGAGTTTTCTTTCATTATTCCCTGCCTTTGCAGTTTTTTCAAGTTCCTTTTGCCTTTTAGGTTAAATCTCTTTTCCTTCTCCTCTTCTTTAGAGTCTTTCATCACCATTAGCAATGGCGGATAGAAGTAGAGCTAGGGTAGGTGGTAGTAGCTCTATGGGTTGACAATCTAACCATAGTCTTCTAGGAGTAGTCAGTCAATTGGTTAGGCCAGAGTTTCTTCTCTAGATCCAATAGTGGAGATTTCTTCACTGACCGAATCTGTTGTTGACCATCTTCAGGAACAGTACCATATCCCAGAGTAATTTTAGATGTCCGTGCCTAGTCTAGATGGTCGGATGATATCTCTGCCTCTAGGTTAGGTCGCTTTTTATATCAAGAATCTTAGGTTGGCAGCTCAACAATCTTCCATTGAGATGTAACCAACTTTCTCGAGAGAGATCAAAGGTTGGGAAAGGTTTTCTTTAAAGTGAGGGTATGCAATAGAATAACATGGTTGTTGTCTATGATACGTTCTTGTTCATCTTCGTCTTCCTCGATCAGCTTAGTTTGAGTAAGAAATCGGAGAATCTCGAATGACTTCTTTGAAAATTGGCTCGAGCCTTAGCTTCCCCATCCCAAAGTTCATTTGGAACATCCTGGATTACTACTGAGTCTATCCAGCCCAACCTGCACTGAATTCTATTTGGCTTCTTGTTAGCTTTGCACTATTATGTTAGTCTGTTCTGACTGTCCCTCGGTTGTCTCTTTTCTGACCTTTCTTCATACTCTGTCCTCACCCTAAGGATGAGGGTTGGTGGTTCTTTGCTCCGAGGAAAGGAATGTCTTTCATCACTAGTCTTCTTTCTTCCATTTATGACTAAAAAACTTAATTTTTCTTCATTTCTTCTTCTTTGCCCTAGGGTTTTTCTTTCACCTGGGAAACTTCAAACACTAGTCTGAATAACAACAGTCATGTTGATGCTGTCGACAGAAAAGATTTTCTCAAACTGAAGGACATGAAAGTCCCGACATAAGAATCTATTGATAGATCAAGCCCTGTATGATGCCGGACTTGGTCCGGTGCCAGTCGTAGGTATAGTTTGGTACAGCTCCCTTTTTCATTCTTACCTGATTTTGAACTTGTAATAAAATTGTATCTCTTTGTTTTCAAATATGCGACTTATAGCACCCATTTTGACAGTCAATGATCATTGATTTGCCACCAAGAAGAGGCTACTGCCAATGCTGGGTCATCCTGAGTGCCGAAGAAAAGTTGGCCTGATACGCCATCGATAGCTGCTCGTCCAACTAGCACATCATCGATGGTTATTGGTCAAACCAATGCTCCATCGGCTGTAATTCCTAGGATTATCACTGAGATGGTCATTGCCCTATCGACTTCTAGGATCCTTCCACCAATCCAAGCACCACCAGTCAAAGCTTCTCCGGTAGTTGAAGAGCTGGATGATGACTTCATCATTGTGGAAGTGCCGACTGTTCATGTAAAGCTGGTGATATCTAATGCCCCTTCGATGATTAAAGTAGGATCAACCGAATAACGACTGATAATATCTCAGACACCACTCATGTTTGAATGGATGTCAACCCCAATCGAATGATCATTGAGTCAGAGGCATGGGAAGGCCCTCACAACTTTGTAAGAAGCAAAGCTCCAGGTAGTTCTATGGAGCTTTTGGATATCCGAATTTCCATCGGTGAGTTGGCTCTGATGAACCCAGCATTGGCGAAGCAACTTCTTGAAGCTACTCTTCTCTCGACCGACAGGGAGAATAGGAGTCAGATGGTATCCGAGATGTTCTCCCTCTATTTGACGTTCCTTAGTGTAAGTTAATTGATATTTTTTGGTTATTCTTCTTTTGCTTGTTTTTTCTGACTTATATTTTTCTTTTTTTCAGCTGGCGCATGATACGCCAGCATTAAAGAAAGGATATCGATCTTTTGTTGACTTGCATCGGCTTAGTTTGATAAGGTCACGGCAACCAATACTGAGAAGGCCACTACTATGGAACTCTCCAAGTGGCAATTGATTGGAAAAAAAAGCGATAGAGTGGGAGAAGAAGCAAGAGGAAGAGATCTCCCGACTGAAGAATGAGCTGGAGTCTGCCCGTGCTGATTTAGAGTCGGTCTGAACTGAGTTACAATCGACTCATTTTGACTTAGAGTCGAGGCAGTGGATCATCGAGACCCAAGAGTCTCAAGTTAAGAAAAAGAGACATGAAGTCAGTTGGCTTCGAAAGGAGCACGACGGTTGCATCAAAGATGTGAGCTCAAGTATGGTGCTCTCAAGCCTTGAAAGCAGGTGGAGAGAAAGCAAAGAGCGAATGAAACCAACCATCAAAGAACTTTAGCCAATGCTTCAATTGAGCCGACCCAAATTTTGAGAGAGCCGACTCGAGCAGAAGTCCAGAAAGTGTATCAAGCTAACACACTAGAAGGGCAGGCTTGATTTCTATCAAAGCCAGCTCGACTCTACTCGAGCTGGCTTGGACCTTGAGACAATCGGCTCGAGCAGCAGAGCAGAGAGTAGTGATTCGGGCTCTCATATGAGACATCATAGTCGAGATGGCGACTACTGATCGAGCCAACTCAAGCGGCAAACAGAATAGTATGTGGGTTCTGTTCTAACCTGGGATTGGGTTTAATCTTAGGAACTTAGGGCTTTGATTTGTGAGATCCTAAGAGGCTAACCTATGGGTTGGACTAGGGATTAGTCCAATGAATGTGTGCATGTAAGACATGGGTGTACATGGGCTCGGAAAGTGCATCATATTAGATTAGCTAGAGGTGTTTTTTTGGGTTGAGTCAATTTGATCAGGTATATATACTTTGTATTGAGTTTGTAAATTAATACGAATGAAATACAAGCCCTTTTTTCTCCAAAAGTTCTCTCTTCCTCTCTCACTCTCCCTCTCTTCTTCTTGCCCTAGGATTCGATAGGATGGCCATCTATTTCCTTGGATCCTTGTTATTATTTTTGGAATCATCAAGTAGCAAGGATAGTTCCTAATAGATTGGTATCAGAGCAGCCATCTGAAATAACAATTGGTGTCAGAGCCCTAGTGGTAGATCTGATGGAGGAAAGGTCAAAGTTTTGTTGAGATTGTAGTAAGGTGTTGAACAAATTTCTTTAAATACTGTTTATTCTCTTTTGTGTTTGGTTATTGAAAATCTGGTTGGAAGGGCATCGAGTACCATCAAGACAAACTTTGAAAAGTTCGATGGCAAAAAAATTTTTAATCTTTGATAGCAAAGAATGAAGGATCTACTAGTGCAGAATAAAATCTATAAGATGTTAATTCGAAAAAGATCAAAAAAGATTTCTATTGAAGAATGGGAGAAACTTGAAGAGATAGCCTTCAGTATGATTCGTATGTGCCTCGCTGATGAAGTTTTACCAGAAATCAACATGAAAACCATACCGAAGGGGCTTTGATAGAAACTGAAGAACACGTATATGGGCAAGAATATGATAAATAAGCTATGATTGAAGAAACAGCTATACCGTTTATGGACGCTCGAAGGAGGAGATCTAGTTTTTCACATCCAGAAATTCAATTAAGTTTGCTCAAATGTCATGAGCCTTGATGTGAAGATTGATGAGAAGGATAGAGCTCTCCTATTGTTGTATTCACTGCTAGCAGCATATGATGGTCTCATTACTATTTTGGTATATAAAAAGAAGACATTAAACTTTGAAAAAGTAGTTGGAGTTCTCAGGTCTAACGAGCAGTGAGAGAGGCTAGTTTAAGAAAATCCTAGTTCAAAGATGCTTTCCATAAATAAGAGGTAAGGAAGGCCTAAGGAGAGGACTCGAGACAAATCTAAGGGCAGATCGAAGTCTTGAGAAAATTTAAATAGTTTCAAATGCTATAAGTATCATCAACCTAATTATATTAGAAGAAATTGCCCACTTTTAAAGAATGAAAAAGAAAAGGATACTTCTAAGGATGGATCGATCAATGGAAGTAGTGCTCTATTATCTGAAGATAGTGAAAATGATATACTGATAGTATTAGATGGAGTCACAGAGTATGATAGCCACTGAACATTGGATTCAGCATGTTTTCACTATTACACTACACATCGGGAGTGGTTCTCATCATATGAGAGATCCGATGAAGAAAATGTTAGTCTTGGAGATGATCACCAATGTAAAGTTGCTAGAGTTCGTACAGTTAGAGTGAGAATGTATGATGGTGTCATATGAACACTCAGTAATGTGAAGCATATACCAGAATTAAAGAAAAACTTGATATCCCTAGGTTACTTGGAAGGATAGGGGTATGCTTTTAGTTATCAGCCAGACAACGGATATTTGAGGATTTCGAAGGGTTCATTACTGGTGATGAAAGAGAGAAGACTGAGCAAAAACCTATATAGGATAGAGGGCTCGGTGGTTACAGATAGTACAGAGGTGTCTGTAGCAGCACAGAAGGAATGGCTAACCTACAAGCTATGGCACTATCATATGGATCACTTAAGTGATAGGAGGCTCACAAAGTTAAGTAGGAGAAGTCTGATTCCAACACTCAAAAAAGAAGGAGATGACCTATGTGAGTCTTGTATCTATGGTAAATAGCATAGAGTTACATTCGACACCTATTGCATCTCGAGGTGGAGCGAGATATTTTATCATCTTTATAGATGACTTCTCCAGGAAGGTATGGATATATCTGATCAAGAAAAAAATAGAAATTTTTGCCTGATTTAAAATCTAAAGAGCTGAGATAAAGAAGGAGACAGGACAGTCAGTGAAGTATTTAAGATTTGATAATGGAAAGGAATACACTAGCCTAGCATTCAGAAGATACTATGAGAAAAATGGCATAAAATATTATTACACAGTGAAGATGATCCCTCAATAGAATGGTATCGTAGAGAGGATAAATTGAATACTGATGGAGAAGATCCGGAGCTTGAGGCTACAGGCATCACTATCCAAATCCTTTTGGGATGATGCTCTTACATATTCTTGTTTTCTTGTTAATAGGTCTTCCCATAGAAAATTGAATGGAGGACTTTTGGAAGCTATCTGGAGTGGGAAGAAGGTGGAGCTAGGCCACCTAAAGGTATTCAAATGTCTTGCATATGTTTTAATAGAAGAAGTTGATAGGAGCAAGTTAGACCCAAAGTCACAGAAGATGATATTCATTGGATTTCCATGAGGTGTGAAGGATTTTTTGCTATGGGATTTACTTTTTCAGAGGAGTATCATCAGTCAAAATATGATATTTGATGAGAAGAGCATTGGGTTGAAGCCAAAAAGTGTAAATGAAGTTGTCAAGACAATATAGGATAGCATGGGACAGCTCTCGGATACAAGTGATTTACCCTCAACATCAACCTTAGGTCATGTTCAGTTTGAGGTAGAGTTGGGCAAGCATGGTGATGAATCTATGAAGGTTCAGCAAAGAGAGCAATCTATCCTAGAAGAAGTGCAGAGGCAGCTACAGGCAGTAGACTTGCAGGATACCATAAGAGGAGTGATACTGCACAAGCCAAAGTGCACTATTCGCAAATTGGTGTGATATGGCATTGATGAGACTATCTCTTGTACTCTCATCATTGCCAATGAAGATTTAGAGAGCTTTGAAGAGGCCATAAAAGTTTGGATCGAGAATTATGGATATAAGCTATGATGGAGGAGATGAAGTCTCTCAAAAAAATTCGGACATGGCAGCTGATGGATCTATCGGATGATGCTCAATCCATTGGCTCCAAATGGATTTTTACCAAAAATGAAGCACCTTCAGAGCAAGATGGAGTGAGGTACAAGGCTAGATAAGTAGCCAAAGGATACTCACAGAGAGAAGGGATTGATTACTCAGAGGTCTTCTCTCCAGTTGTCAGACATACGTCCATTAGATTGATGTTGAGCATAGTTGCTATTCATAACTTGAAGTTGGAGCAAATGAATGTTAAGACAGCATTCCTCTATGAAAATTTGGAGGAGAACATATACATGGAGCAACCACAAGGCTTCAGAGAGCCTAAGTCAGAGGGAGAGGTCTATTTACTAAAGAAATCATTGTATGGGTTGAAGCAGTCTCCTAAATAGTGGTACAAACAATTTGATATATATGTGAGAAGTATTGGCCTTTTCAGGTATGATCATGACCCATATGTATATGTGAGGTCTCTAAAAGATGGATCTTAGTTATACCTACTCTTGTATGTAGATGATATGCTGGTAGCATGTAAGAGTAAAGAGGTTGTGTAGGAGTTGAAAGGAGCTTTGTCTCAAGAGTTTGTTATGAAGGACTTGGAGCCTATGAAGAAGATCCTAGGTGTGAAAATTATCAGAGACAGAATGAAGAGGCTACTATATCTATCTCAGGAAGGATATATCAAGAAGATCTTAGAGAGATTTGGAATGAAGGAGGCCAAATCGATAGAGCTGCCACTTGTCGGGCATGTTAGACTCTCTAAAACCATGTCACCACAGACTGAGATGGAGGTTCAAGAGATGAAAAATTTTTCATATGCTTCTGGTGTTGGAAGCATTATGTACTCTATGGTATGCTGCATACTGAACTTAGCCCATGCAATGAGTCAGGTGAGCAGGTTTATGGCTCAGCCTAACAGGGAGCATTAGAAAGTACTAAAGGGTATCTTCAGATACTTGGCAGGTTCAATTGGGATTAGCATCTACTATGGTCGGCAGAAATGTGCTGAGGAACATCCTAACATGTCCTAAGAAGCTCGAGTGCTAATAGAGGGATTTGTGGATTCAGATTTTGGTAGAGATATGGACACTCGACGTTCAACGATAGATTTTATATTCAGCTTGTATGAAGGTCCAGTCTCATGGAGATCATGCTTGCAATCAATTATGGTCTTATCTACTACCGAGCAGAATACATTGGTATCACGGAGGTAGTGAAGAAAACTCTATGGCTGAAGGACTTGACACTAGAAATGAAATTCTCATAGGATGCGGTCAGGATGCATTGTGATAGCCAGAGTGCTTTATTGCTAGCATAGAATATTATGTATTATGCGAGAACCAAACACGTTGATATCAGATACCACCAAATTAAAGAGCTAGTGGAGGATGGTGAAGTAGAGCTGGTAAAGGTTTACACCAAAAAAAATCCAGCTAATGTACTTACAAAGATACTTCCATGGAATAGTTTTCATAATTGTATGGTACTGATGGAGCTGATGGATAAAGCTAAGTTCACAAGAACTTGAAAGTACCAAGATGAAGATTGTGAGCTTAGGTATGATGCTCTCAAGCCTTGAAAGCGGGTGGAGAGAGAGGAAGGAGCAAAAGGCTTAAATCCTGAGAGAGTCGGCATGAGCAGAAGTTCAAAAAGTGTATCAGACTAACACACTGAAAGGACAGACTTAGTCTCTATCAAAGCCAGTCCGAGTAGAAGTCGAGCCGGCTTGAATCCTGAGATAGTCGGCTCGAGTAGCAAAGCAAAGATTGGTAATTCGGACTCTCACAGGAGACATCATAATCGAGCCGGCCCAACTGCTGACCAAGACGGCTCGAGCGGCAAATAGAATAGTATGTGGGTTCTATTATGGCCTGGCCTGGATTTAATTCTAGGGACTTAGGATCTTGGTTTGTGAGGTCCTAAGGGGCTAACCTATGGATTGGATTAGGGATTAGTCCAATAGGTATGTGCATGTGAGATATGGGTGTACATAGGCTTGGAGAGTGCATCACATTAGGTTAGCTAGGAGAGTCTTTTTGGGTTGGATCAATTTGACTAGGTATATATACTCTATATTGAGTTTGTAAATTAACACGAATGAAATACAAGCCCTTTTCTCCCTAAAAATTCTCTCTTTCTCTCTCGTTCTCCCTCTCTTCTCCTCACCCTAGGGTTTTCTAGGGTTCGATAGGACAGCCATCTATTTCCTCAGATCCTTATTGCTATTTCCACAATCATCAAGTAGCAAGGATAGTTTCCAATAGATTGGTATTAGAGCAACCATCTAGAATAATAGAGGAGGAATAGAAGAAGCTCTAGACTGCTGAAATAGAGTCAGCATCCACTAAAGAGGAGGAGAAGTTGGCTCAAGTGGCTCTTAGTCGAGTGCAGGAGCAAGCCATTGAGGATTACCGGAGTTTGGAGGACTTCAAAAATGTAATCCTCGAGGGTGGTAGCATATCTTACTAGACCAGATATGAAGATGGCTGGGACACGATCGAAAAGTTTTATCCAGACTTGGATTTGAGCTGCATTACTATCCCAGAAGCTAATGAAGAGGATGAGCCAACTGAAGTGATAGCCGCTCCAGGTGAAGAAGAAGCACCGACTATCGTAGAGCTCACTCCACCCTCTGAGCAAGCTGCACCAGTGTTAGAGCCAGCCATTATTAAAGAAGAAATCGATTGATTGTTGATCAGTAAAAATGTCGTAGGCTTTTTCTTTCTTTTCTTTTGTTATCGGATGAAGATCCCACTTTGTTACCAGGCCTTGGCCTAATTTTGTAATGCTTTTAAATATGAATGAAAGAAGAATTTTTTCTAAGTGTTGGACTTGTACTTATCCTAGATGCCTATTATTAGTTAATATGACTTTTAATCGACAACTGAATGTTAGTCCACTTACCGAATGTTGAAAGGTAGTTGTAGTTGTAGAATTTGCCAACTAGTCGGATATTAACCAACTAGACTTTAGGCACAAAATTTCTAAGTATTTCACAAACGGGGGTTAGCCGAATATTCTTAGACTAATTAGGATCAAGTCGGTAGATTTTTCACTAAGTTGAAATAGTATTAGCATAAAATTTCTCTCAACCTTGGTTGAGTCAGCATATCATCCATTTAGTTGTAGTTGAGTCGGTGTAATATTTTGCTCTATTATAGCTGAGTCGGCATATTGAGTCATCTAATCAAAATCGATATGTCGAGTCATCTAATTGTAAGTCAATATATTAAATTGTTTGATTGTAAATTAGTGTATATTTTGGTCAACGAGTCATCAATCCAATATTACTTATACTTAATCAAATATTGAAGAAAAGTTGTGATCCAATCATTTCATTAAAAATATTGTAACACTTGGACAACTTCACTGATAATATATTTTTAAGTTGTCTGCATTTCATATTCGTAGGATAGTCATTCCATCAAGAGTCTCTAGTTGGTATGTGCACAGATGAAAGATTTCAGTTACTCTATAGGATCCTTCCTAATTGGGAATAACTTTTTTTGGTTTAAAGGTTTTGAAATCTCTACTTTTTTTAAAACCAAGTCTCCAGGAAGAAACACTTTCGATTTGATCCTTGTATTATAATATCAGATGACTCTTTGTCGGTACACGACCATCCAAACTTGAGCCAGTTGCTGAGCTTCGAAAAGCAAATCTAAGTCAGCTCTTCGAGATTTAGAATTGCTCAACTCTGCATATTATTCGACTCTCATTGATGGTAAGCCGATCTCCACTAGCATCATTATTTTGGTTCCATAGGCTACATTGAATGATGATTCTCCCATTGGAATGCAAGGAGTTATCCGACATGCCCATAGGATCGAATGTAATTCTTTCACCTAGAGGCCTTTAGCTTCGTTCAGTCATGTCTTAAGTTCATGTAAGATCATCCGATTCATGACTTCCATCTCATCATTTGATTAAGGATAGCTGATAAAAGTGAGTTTATGTGTAATATGAAATTTTGCCTAAAACTCTCTAAAGTTTTGATTGTCGAACTGATGATCGTTGTAGGTAATTATATTGTGCCGTAATCCAAATCTGCATATGATCGACTTTTGAATGAAGTCTTCCATCTTATTTTTTATGATCTGTGCTAGGGGTTCAACCTCCATCTATTTGGTGAAGTAGTCTACAACGACCACCAAAAATTTTCTTTGACTAGATGCAGGTGGAAAAGAGCCAAGAATATCCATTTTTCATTATGTAAATGGCCATGGTGCGATGATCGATGATAGCGGAATGGCCGGTTGATGTTGAATATTAGCATATTTTTGGTATGGTTCGCACCTTCGAATGAGTTTAGTTGCATCTTTTTTCATGGTAGGTTAGAAGTATCCTGATCGTAGAACTTTATAGGCTAGTGACTTGCCTCTCAAGTAATTTTTGTAAATTCCTTCATGAACTTCTCGAAGAGCATAGTCGATGTCGGAAGGTCCCAAACATTTGAGTAGAGAAAGAGGAAAATGATCTCTTGTAAAGTCATCCATTCATTCAGACATACTGTAAAGCTGTCCACCTTAAGCATTTGGCTTCTGAAGGATCTTCAGGCAAAGTTTCATCGATCAAGTATTGGATGATTGGATCCATCCAACTTGGTTTATTATTTATTTATAGTGCTTCATCAACCTTATCGATATTTAGTTGTTCAAGGTATTCGATATAGGTTTAGCTGAGAAGGTTGGAAGAAGTAGTTATGAGTCGAGAGTGCATCAGCTCGAGCATTTTTCATTCTTAGAATGTGGAAGATCTCAAAATACTTGAAAATTGGTATAAGATCTTTCACCTTTTGAAGGTATTTTACCATAGTCGGATCTCGGGCTTCATCCTCACCCTTGACTTGTCTGCTTATTAGTTATGAGTCAATGAAGACCTTCAAATTATTTATGTCGAGCTCCTTGGTGATTTTCAAGCCGGCTAATAATACTTCATATTCGGCTTGATTATTCGATACTTTAAAATCAAAGCGAAGGGCATATTTAGTGACAGTCTCTTCGGAGTTGGTGAGGATGAGACTAGCTCCACTTCTATGGGCATTGGATGCTCCATCAACATAAAGTACCTTTGCTGACTCTAGTTCGGCCTTAAAATTTGTAGCTTGTCCCAATACATTATCAGTTTCATGCTTTGGTTTGTCGTCTGGTACTATACATTTTTGACAATAAAGTTGGCTAATACTTGAGCCTTCATTGATGGTCGTGGACAATATTGAATATCAAATTTGCTAAGTTTGATCATCTATTTTGCCATTCGGCCAAAGATATCTAGTCAGTGTAAGATTGTCTTCAACGGTTGATCTTTCAACATGACTACCGAATGAGCTTAAAAATATGATCAAAGTCATTGTGTTGAAATGAACAAGGTATAAACCATTTTCTCCATCTTCAAATACTTGTCTCGACATTGAAAAGCATGTTATTAGTATAGTAAATGGGTTGTTGGATTTGGTTCTCATCTTCTCTAATAAGAACTAAGCTGACCACTTTGGTCGATGTAGTCATGTAGAGATATAATATTTCTCCTACCTTCAATTTAGCGAGTAATAGAGGAGACATCAAGTATTTTTTTAGATCCTCAAAAGACTATCAGCATTCATCTGACCATGAAAAATCATTTGTTTACCATAAAGTTTTGAAGAAAGGTAGACACTTTTCAACCCACTTCGAGACGAATTAGCTAAGCGCAGCAATTCTTCCATTCAGCTGTTGTATCTCTTTCTTAGAGCTTGGATGCTTCATGTCAATAATAGCTTTGATCTTTTCTGGGTTGGCTTTGATTCCTCGTTGTGATACAAGAAATCTAAGAAACCTTCTGGTGGTTATGCTGAAGGCACACTTAGTCAGATTTAATTTCATCCGATATCGTCGAAGTGTGTCAAAGGTTTCTTTCAAGTTTCAAACATGATCATGACTCTGAATACTTTTTACCAGCATGTTGTTGACGTCAACTTCCATATTTCATCCAATTTGTTATTGGAATACCTTATTGACCAACTGTTGGTAAGTTGCTCTAGCATTTTTTAAATCAAATGGCATTACTTTATAATAGTAAATGTCTTTGTCGGTTATGAAGGCAGTATGCTCCTCATCTTCTAGCACCATCCGAATCTAGCTATAGCCTGTAAAGGCATCCATGAAGCTCAAGAGTCGGTGTCCCGATATTGCATCGACTAGTTAGTCAATTTTCGATAAAGAAAAGCTATCTTTTGGACAAGTTTCATTTAGGTTGGTGTAGTCAATGCAGATTCGTCACTTTTTGTTGGCATTTCTGAGCATCATGACTTTGGCAAGCCCATCGGGATAGTTAGTTTTCCTAATGAAGTCAGCAGCAAGGAGCTTGTCAACTTTTTCATCAATGACCTTCTATCTTTTAGGGGTAAAAGGCCTTTTCTTTTATCTCACCAGCTTAACTTTTGGATTGATGCTTAGTTGATGAGATTACTTCCGAGAGAATCCCAAGCATGTTAGTTGCTGACCAAGCAAAGACATTAGGGTTTGCTTTCAACAAGTCCATCAGTTGCTTCTGCTCTGGATCAAGCAATCATGACCCAATTGAAATGGTTTTTGTAGGGTCATCTCCTATTAATGGGATTGAAATCAGTTGTTCTACCAGCTCATCCCTTTCTTTATTTTCTCTCTGATTGAGTTTGTCAATCATCAGGGGGTCTTTGGACTTAGTGCCTTCAGCAGAAATCATAAAACAATGTTAGGCTAACTGTTGATCCCCATGCATTTCTCCTTCCCCTTCTTTGATTGAAAATCAAATAAGTAGATGATAAGTCGACACTATCTCTCTCAATGCATTGAGTCCTATTCATCCGAGTATGGCATTGTAAGCCAAAAAGACTCGAGCGACTATAAAGGTAAGAAGTGTACTTTATCATGGTTCAGTTTTTATAGTCAGGGGAAGAGTAATCTCTCCTTCTATGTTAATTGCATCTCCAGTAAATCCGACTAAAGGCGTCAAGACTTTTCTAAATTGGTCAGTTAGTAGTCGTATTTTGGAAAAAGTCGAGTAAAATAAAATATCAATCAAACTTTAATTATCTAAAAAAAAATTTTAATATCATAATTTGCTATCATTGCTAATACAATGACAACATCATTATAGATAGTTTGTACTCTCCAAACATCATCATCTGAAAAAGAAATTAAATTATCATGTTGTTGCTTTTTAGGTGATTCTTCCTCGAAAGTTACTTCCCAGTTCCTCAATCATCTAGAAATCATGTTAATGACTGCCATCATTAGTCGATTATTGTCCACTTTCTTAAGTTGATACTGAGGTTGTCGATTGGCAAGAGGTTGGGTCAGGGGATCACATCAAAACTTATCGAGGAAGCCTCATCGAATCAGGGCATCAATTTCATCTTTGAGTTGGATTCACTATTTGGTATCGTGACCATGATCATGATGGAACTGACAGTACTTCTTTCTATGGTAGCTTTTCGACGATGCCTTCATTGGTGAGGGGTGTCAGAGGTATTCTGTCCCTTCAATTTTCATTAGGATTTGCGCATGAGGAATAGTAAGTAGAGTATAAAAGTCATATTTAGTACCGAATTTATTCAATCTTGGACTCCATCGGTGAGGTGAAGATCTTTTGTAGCTGCCTATCGATTTGGTTTAGTAGGAGCTCCACTCTTCTTTTATTTCTTTTCTTGATCTTTTCTTCTGACTTGCATCGGTTAGTAGCACCTTCATCCATACGAATGTATCTATATGCGCACTTTAAAAGTTCTGTATAGATTTGAGGATGGTTCTTATCTAGGGAGTAAGTGAATCTGGATCCCCTTAGACCTTTCTTCATTACCGAAATGGCCATATCTTTATTGAAATCCTTGACCTTAAGTGTGGCAGTGTTGAAATGTACTATAAAGTTTCTTAGAGTCTCTTCTTCATTTTGCTTGATGCAGAAGAGACTGCCAGAGATTCGCGGCATTCTTCGACTAGCTAGTGTTGAAGTGAGCCATGAACGAATCTTTCATCTACTCAAAGAAGTGCATGCTTCCAAGTTGGAGCATGGAATACCAAGCTCAAGCAGCTTTTTGAATGGTTCCTAAAAAGCCTTTGCATAAGAGGGGTTGCAAGCCTCCTAAATTATCATAAGAGTTTCGTAACTCTCCAGATGGTCAATCGGATCTGTAGAACCATCATATGGCTCCATCTGCAATATTTTGAATTGAGATAAGATCAGCTCATCCAAGATACATTGAGAAAATGGAGGGATGGTATGGATGCCAAAGTCGCTAGGAGCCGCCCCCCCCCCCCCCCCCCGCCAAATTATTCACCCATAGTTGGATGAGTTGGTGGTTAATTTATTTAAACTTGTGCTCATAGTCATTGAGTAACCATTACTATGAGAATTCAAGAGTTGAAACCCCTAAAGAACTTGAAGATAGAGAAGGCAAAGGTACACATGGCCTCTTCCCTTCTTGATGCTATGATGATGAGAAGGAGAAGAGGACCGTCATGAATGATGGGCGACAGGGCGAGAATTTTAGGATAGCAATATTCCAATATGATAGAAATATCATGTCAGTCATCATTTTGGTGATGAGGATGGAGATCGTTGTGGAGTGCAGTGACTGTGCCTGAATGGTGCTATGAGTGTCGCCGAGTCCACCACTGGTTGTTCTTATTGGAGGTTGTGCACAACCTTATCAATACTTTTGTTTGATGCATTAAAACAACAAGTTGCTAGGTTTGGGCATCTATTATGATAGCCAGATGTGAAGAACTGGACTCTGCCATTGAAGATAGAGAAGGAAGATCTTTTTGGCAAAAAGATTGCTTGGCGGAGCTAGTGGAATTTTGGGCTCTTGTTTTGACTATAATTGGTTGCGGATTCAAAATATTCTGCCCTCCTATATGGCATGCCAAGTTGTTGTGGTTAAATTCCTGATATGCCTAGCTCCGACTGAAAGCAACCTACAAGACAACGTCCACACTGATCAAAATTATTTCTAGTAGAGATCATCTGATGCTTAAGTTAGAGATAGAAGTTGGTCGAACTGGTAAGTAAAATAAAAATTAGCAGAGTGTAGCCTAGAAGTATCTTACCAATACTGTTTGTTTATCTTTTCTTTATAGATAGAGTGTTGGTAATCATTTGTAATGGTTAGGCATGTGGATTCCACTTATTCCAATATTATTTGATTGTGGGGTGAATAGTTAATACCCATAAATAGCCGTTATGCATGTTTTGTACTAGCAATTTATGATATGCTGACTATATATAGGTAAGCATTGTACTAACTATATATCGGTGTCACCGTTATGCCAATTGACCATTGGTTGGTGATTAGATGATTATTTGACTCATTGTAGGCCTTCAGATGCTTGATGATGACTAATGGGGACTCTCCAATGACATCTCTTGTAGGCCTACCTATACGAGTGTTGATTTAGTTGGTAGCACTATTAATTTTTCTATAAATATGCCTGATAACAAAAGAGATAAGAATTAAAGTCCTTGATGATAATCCCTATTATGGAGATTGCCCGCTTTCGGATCCAATTAACCTCTTTTCCTCGAGTCATAGCCAAACACCCATTGATGACTTGACAAGATGAGACCATCTCAAACATCAAGGAGATACTTAGGAATCCGATAATAAATAGCATTACATCAGCCCTCACCCCATCTTTAGCTCAGACGACTATCAGCCCCAAGGTTGAGACCCGACTAACGATAAGAAATGATGCCCAAAGACCCATGTGAACATTAATACGCTTGGGGAATAGCCTCGAATCTGCCCTAACCTCAGGCCATCAACTTGCTCAGCCACTTGGATGATTTTTGAAATTTTTCAGCAACTCTTAGAACAAAGGCATGATCTACGACTAAAACTCGTGACTAACAAACTCGATCTATAGGCCTAGCCACTAGTATCCACAACTAACAACTATAATCACATAATAGTGGGTGAATCCTAATAGTGTATCAAATCATGACTCCATAGGCCCTAATGACCTATTAGATTCCAGCATAATAGCCTATAACTCTATCTCTATATAAAAGAAGCTAATGAGAAGTGGAAAATTAGTATCATCTACACCGACCTAAACAAGATCTACCCTTATTAGGAGGATCCCTCATGAGTGTGGAATACAGATCCCCATCCAAGATAGCAACTCCAGTGACAACATCAATATCGTAATGGAAAGAAAGAAGAGAGATGCACAAAAGACATACTCAAATACATGGATCAGTCCAAAGCTTACCTCCACGGGGCATGCAAACTTTACTATGAGAGAAAATAAGAAATACAAGAGGAGATCACATCCTTTCAACTCTCATACATCAATCTCTCTCTCAACAAGAAGCACAATCCTTCATAAAGTTCTCTTCTTCCATAAGAAGACCCTTTCAGCACTCCACCTAAGGGTCTGGCCGCTGCTTGAGCGCCACCCGATGCTCCGTGCTACTACCTAATGCTCTGTTTGCTCCACAGGCCATCAAGCCCCATTTAAAAAGTTCAAAATCGTATCTTGATCGATCTAAGTCTCCTTCTAAGATTCTGATAAGACTTTTATACCCTTCTAACCATTTGATCAAGCGTGCATGCAATCATAGCCATCTGATTGCACGTCCAACACATATGCATTGCATGAAAATGCGGAGGATCGCTAAGGGGTCTATACCTCGTGCATGGACCATGTGAAAACTATCTAGGCCATTAGATCTCACCTGGGCATGCCATGGACCGTGCATGAACTATTAAAAGGTCCATGCCTCGTGCGTGGACCGCATGGTTGCCTGGGCACGTGGTGGACCATGCATGGACCGTGGTTGCCTATCCTATGCTGCACCTGTGCATTTGGGCCGTGCATGCCTACGGGCTGCGTGATCCTACTAGCCATACTCGAGGGCTTCTCCATCGTGGATTTTGCTACTATGGATCGAGTTCGAGGTGCTAAAACCCAACAATCTCTATCTCAACTCGACATGTGGCCTCCACCTAACTTTAAAAACTTTTGGATGATCTCACCCCATGTCTTGGGGCAAATACATGACTACTCATAGATGGACAAATATGAGAGTCGAGCCAGATCGCTCGATCCCATCTCCATCATATACTATGACCTGTCTAACTTGAGATCTATTTGGAATAGCCTCTTATGATAATAGGAACTTCATCTTATGATGTCGCCTATTATCTTCTCAAGTCTCCTATCAAATGCCCAATCCACCTACAGCTGGAGCTCCATCTTACGCTGAGCTCTCTATTAATAGATAGTATCCTCCATACTTCTTTTTTTTCATAATAATCCTACTTTCATGCATAACCTTCAAGATTCCATCATCAGTTCTCCATCTGTAGCTACTTGAATTTAGTTTGCTCAGTAAAATTAGATTTCTCTTAAAATTGGATATGTCGGATCTCATCCAATTTTTTTACTGCTCCACCATATGTCTGCAAGCTGACCGTCCCAATACTCTTGATTGCATGGCTCGATTCATTCAGCAAATGAACAATACCCTCACACTCTTTAGAAAGTTAAATAGCTTCTCTCTACAATAAACGTGATGCGAATATACCGAATCTAAAATCTACTAAAAGAAAAGGTAGATACCTCATCTAAGACTATAAGCATATATCATCAATTTTATCAGTGTTTCCATCTTAGACTGTCATCGTAGTAGCTTGCATACAATCTTTAAGCTACAGACAATCTCTAACTCGATGCCTAACTCATCACACCAGTAGCATCTAATCTTGCTGAAGTCTCTTGACTTGGTTTTGAATCGTCCATCTTGCTATCCTATGCCACTTTGTCCTATGTCACCACCACCTCCAGTCACCACCAAAGCAGAGTTGCCTCCTAAACTTGCGGATCAATTCTTCCATCTAAGAATCTCATTCTGAAAAAGTGTAGAAGTGATCTCATTCATATTGATGGTGCTCTTTTTCATAAGAAGAGCAGTCACAAAAAACTCAAAAGAAGGAGAAAATGATAAGAGCAAGACCAACATCCTAGTCTTCTTCTCATCCTTTTCACCAATGTTGAGGAGATCGGTGAGGATCTTTTAGAAGTTATGGAGATGCTCTTGCACACTTTACACCTCACTCATCTATAGTTGGTAGAACTATTTTTAGAGGAAGAGAGTGTTGATGAGTGACTTTGCCATGTACATATTTTCAAGCTTCATTTACATCACCATTAGAGAAGTCTTACTAAGTATATGGATCACTACTTGCCATGTACATATTTTCAAGCTTCATTTACATCACCATTAGAGAAGTCTTACTAAGTATATGGATCACTACATCATACATCAAGTACAAGTGAATCATGCTCACCGCCTGCATCTAGAGCCACCTCCAATCTTCTCCTCTATGATAGTCGGCTTTTTCTCGTACAAAAGAGCATCAATCAATTCTTGTTGGATATCGATAACACATTTTTCACCCTCACTTACCATAAGAAAAAATTGCTCATCTCATCATACCGATTGATCTCTACCTTCATTAAGCATATCTTTTTCATCTTCTTTAATCTCGATCAATACTATCGCAACCCAAAAAATCTGACACTCTGATACCACTTATTGGAAAGATCCCTCATGTATGCAAAATGTGGATCTCCATCCGAGATCACAACTCCGGTGATGATGTCATTACCGCAATAGGAAGAAAGAAGAGATATGCATAAAAAATACGATCAAATACGTAAATCAACCCAAGGCTTATCTTCACGGGGCATGCAAACTTCATTATAAAAGAAAATAAAAAATACAAGAGAAGATCATACCCTCTCAACTCTCATACATCAATCTCTCTCTCAATAAGAAGTATAATCTCCCATAAAGCTCTCTTCTCTTATAAGAAGACCCTCTCAGCACTCTATTTGAGGGTTTGGCCGCTACCTGGATGCTACCTAACATTCTATGCTGCTACCCAATGCTCTATTTGCTCCCTATCGGGCTCCTTTTTAAAAAGCCCTAAACCATATCCTGGTCGATCTAAGCTCCTTCTAAGACTCTAATAAAACTCTGATACCCTTCTAGCTATTTGATCAAGCTCGGATGCAACTACAGCTATTCAATCATGCATCCGATGCCTATGCACCATATGAAAATACGGTTGACCGCTAAGGGATCCAAGTCTCGTGCATGGATCGTGTGAAAACCACCTAGGCCATTATATCTCACCTAGGCACACCGTGGACTATGCATGGACCGTTAAGAGGTCCATGCCTCGCATGTGGACCGTGTAGTCATCTGGGTGCATGGTGGACCCCATGTGGACCATGCAGTCGCCTGTCCTAGGCTGCGCCCGCTTGTTGGCCGCACGCACACCTGTCCAAAGTTGTGCACGTGCATCTAGATTGCATGCTTCTACAAGCCACACTTGAGGGTTTCTCCATCATGGGTTTTGTTGCTGTAGACTTTATTGCTGTAGGTTTTGTTGCTATGGATCAAATTCAAGGTGCTAAAATTCAATAACCCTAAGGAGAGTTATTTTTTGCCCAAAATTGATCAACTAGTGGATGCGATGTTGGGCCACAATTTGCTAAGTTTCATGGATACTTTTTTACGATATAACCAGATTCGGATGGACCCCTAGGATGAAAAGAAAATGACATTCATGACTGAGAAGGGTCTATATTGCTACAAGATCATATCATTTGGGCTAAAAAATATCAAAACCACTTATTAGCATCTTATCAACAAAGTTTTTAAGAATCAAATTGATTGGAATATGAAAGTTTATATGGACGACATGCTGATGAGCATTGAAGTTGATTGGTACACAAACAACTTAGAGGAGGCATTGAAGTGGGCACCGAATGAAGCTGAATTCGAGTAAGTGCACCTTTGGCATTACTTCAAAAAAGTTTCTCAATTTCATGGTCATAAGATGAGGAATCAAGGCTGACCTAAAGAAAATACAAACTGTTGGTATGAAATATGGCCACCATCAAAGAAGTGCTGGAGTTGGAGAAGACGAGGTCGCCGTTGGTGACCTGCAAAATAAGTCTCATCTAGAGCTTGGGGTGGCGGCTCCGGCAAGATCCTCCGATGGTCAAGTTAGCTTTTTTGGCCAACAGAAATGGAGTGCTCAGTCAAGAAAGTTGCAGAGTTTTTGAGAGAAAAAAAAGAGCCTAGAGAAAAGGTATTTGGAGGGTCTCTTTTATAAATTGAGCCTATAACAAACTGATAGTGACAGCCATAACTGTCTGATAGTGGACTGCTCGGGGTCACATAGAGTTTGTTATGAAAGATAGTATTTGTTGTCATGAGATGCCAATCTATTTCAGATTTGATAGTAAAAGTTTGAAGGGATGGGCATCAGTTGGTGATGATCTTTGAGCTATATCAATTCTAGAGAAGTTCGGACTCCTCTAAGGTAGTCTGATTGTGGGTCGGTTCATACCGTGCATGAGATCGAACTCGTGCGGAGACCTTCCTGGATGACTGTGGAAAGTTCGATCGCTGAAGGAGTTTGGAAGGAGTTCAACCATTGGAGGAGTCCAAAAGAAGTTCGATCGCTGGAGGAGTCCGAAAGAAGTTCGGCCGCTAAAGGAGTTGGAAGAAGTTCGACCGCTGGAGGAGTCCAGAAGAAGTTCGACCACTGAATAAAGAATTCTCAATCGAAGCTCTTCTGTGATTAACAGTTATATTAGGCTAAGCATCAGACTGGACTTCGATGGGAGTGGGATTTATCCTCAACAATAGTCCTCCTACTTTCGAGTTCAAAATTTGAAGGGAGAAAAAAAGGCGACAGCCGAAGTCTGATCCTGGATTTCTATGCATATCAGGATGAGACATTTTGATGTTTACCGTGCTAGCATCGAAACTTTCTAAATCTAAAATGAGTCTGAAAAGATGGTATCTCGAATCTTCCATCGAAACTCTGCCACAGGCACGGCACCATAAAGACTCCGTCCGTCGTCACTTTTCTATCATGATGAGTGGGACACACGACACACGCAGACCGATCGAAGTTGATCCATAATCATAACTGCTTCGAATTATCTCTGACTATTTAAGGCCTTCTCCTATTGCTCGAAAGTCATCCTTGCCCAAGTCTTCTTCTTCTTTCAGCCCCTGTTCGCCTTCTTCCCGTGGGTCTCATTCTTCTCTCATCTTTCTGAGCTCCAGACATCCTTTCAATTGATCCTCATCACGTCCATCATCCTTTCAATTGGCGCTAAAGCATGGACCTTCTGTTCCTGAGGATCCCTTATTCTTAAAGGAGTGCTCAGCAGCGATCTCTCTTCTTCCTCTCAAGAGTTTTTTTTGAAAAAATGCCTCCCAAAAAAGCTTCTATCCGACGGTCAACGACCTCTACAGTCAGATCCTGTTCAGATCCATCCACTCCCGCTTCGATCCCGATAACTCAAGCTCCACCTGCAGCCATGGTGGATGTAGAGCAGTTCAATCTGCTGGTCCAATAGGTTCGCAGGCTCACGGAGGTGGTGCAGGCCATGCATTGGCAGGCTCCGATGCCAATTCGATCAGAGTAGGCTTCTCTAGAGCCCCATGATCCGATCTAGGGATGGTCGACTTGGGCTAGCCGATCAGTAACTGATAGGGACGCGGTGCTGTCGTTAAGACACCGTGTTTATCAGTTTAATCCAACTTCTTAAAATTATTGATAATATGTAAATAGTAGTGAGTCGGGTTGAATCCACAGAGAAGGTAGTGTTTTTAGATTTGAAATCTTTGATTTTTGAAAAGAAAAGAAGAAAAGGATTTTTAGAATCAAAAGTGAAGTCGGAAAATAAAAAAATAAAAATTAAAAGGTGCAAGAATTTAAATTTGGTACTAAGATCTACTAGTTAGATCTTAGCATCTACTTACAAAGCAATAATTTAAAGTGCAGAAATTAAATTGCAATAAAAATAAAAAGCAAGAAATTAAAATGTAAAAATAAAAATTTTTATTAACTAAAATTTTAGAATTTAAATACATAAAATTTAAAAAGAAAAGATAATAAAATAAAATAGCCTGATCTCTGATCTTGGATCGGCATTGGCAGAAAGATGGTGTAGAAGCTCGGCTCTTCTTCTCGGCACCCGTTGCTTCGAAGCAGCCTTTAACCCATAGCCTGGCTTCGCCCTGTACCAAAGCTTCACCTTGATCGGAGATATCAATTTTTGATGGCCTGGGGTCCTTTTTATAGAGCTAGGAGGGCTGGATATTTTTTCTAAAGGCAATATGGGACTAATAGCCTTTGTAATCGTAAAAATATAAAGAAATTCGGGATCTAATGGGCTAATATGTAATCTCAAATGACTAATATAATCAAAAAATAAAGAAATTGGATAAAATTTGAATCAAAATAGCTCTGATATGACTCTGATAAATCTGATAAAATCCAGCCGTTCAACAGGAATCCAACGGTCCAAAAATCATCAAAATCGGATGCAGATAAGCTCAGATCGGGTCGGATTAAATTCTGGCCGTTGGATCGCGCTTGATCGAGGAAATCTGGCCGCAAATCGCGCTTCGGGAGTCTTGATCACCGCCGGCAGCATTCTGGACCGTCGGATCATCGCCTGGATCGAGCGCTGCCGTCCGATGGTGATCCGCGTGATGTTTGTATCTGAATAAAATTCGGAAGCAACCACAGCCGTCCGATCCTGACCGCAAACAACCACATCCGTCCGATCGCGCAATAACTGTTCCCATGGACCGCGTGGACCGGCCGCACCGCACACCGCAACCAATCAGCGCCGCTGTTGTCAGACGAAAAGACTAAATTACCCTTGTGAGCCGCGATAAATTTCTGTAGACCCTTAAGGGGTCTAGGTCCACCACGTGGCAATCTCTGATTCGCCGGAATTTGCTGAGCTGGCGGTCCACGCCTGGATCGTGGACCGGCTGATGGCTTCAACGGCTGAGTCGGCTTGATGGCTTGGCTTGGCTTGGTGGCTCGGCTTGCGGAGCCGGCTGAGCCATTTTCTTTTTTTTTATTTAATTTTTATTTATTTTATATTCTTTAAAAATTCATATCTTTTCCATTTTAGCTCCGTTTTACTTGAAATTTATTTCGTTGTGATCAAAAAAATGAGCTCTTTCTATTGATAATAAAATTTTATTTTTTAATTTTTATTATTTTTATTATTTTTTAATTAATTTTTTAATTAATAAAAATATGAATTTTTCAAAAATTATATATAAATTGATTATTAATTCTTAAAAATTAATATAAATTAATTGATAAATTAATACTTTTATTGATGAATTTATGATACTTATCACACCCCCCAACTTAAGCTTTGCTCGTCCTCGAGTAAAGAAAGAATTTAGTTTTAAATACCTTTTAACTTTAGAGTTTCGAATTTTACCTAAGCAATTTTCAAAATGGCCATTGATATTCAGTAGAGCTTAAATGAGATATATCATTGGGGTATTAATACTTATCAATAGAAAAATTAAGTAAAGAACATTAAATTTTTCAGAACTTTTTCTAAATTATTCCACTTTTATCTCTGATTTGTCTAAACTTTCATATAGGCAGGTGTATTGCTACTTCCATCCTTCATTTATTAATTTTTATTTTCACATTGCCCACTTTTTGATGCGAATATCATTGCTTACTTAGGCAACGGGACCCGGTTACTCGGTGGGAAACCAATGTTTCTTTTTTTTTTTTTTTTTTTTTTTTAACGTTGTACCACTATTGAGTGTCTTAACTCCTTAAGCTTTCTATTTGATCCATGTAGCGAGTCTTGGGCCAATGACTCCCAAACCAGTTGGCTTTAGGGCACTAGGTATAGAATACCCCTCGGGCTTACTAGCTCGAATCAAATAGGCTACGAGTTAAGACTAGCTTTACAACGAGCTTCTTTGCCCTTCCCACCTTTTGACGCGAAACTCAATGCTTGCTTAGGCAAAGAGGCCCGGTTACTCAGTGAGAAGTACTTGGAAACTATTTTATTAAAATAAATTTTTATATGAAGAAACGTATAGTTACCCTACACAAGCCTATAAAAAGTAGACTTTTCTTTGATGCTAGTAGAAATAATTAGAAATGCTCCAAGAAAAAATTTTTTATGTTCTGGACTTAACTCTTTATTGAATTTTCTTAATACTTGATTCCTCAATATCTCACAGATTCTCTGATCTGTGTATCAATTTTCTTTTAAAAATGCTTAGTTTTAATTCGATTCTTAAGCATAATCAAGTATCTAAATACTAAATACTAACTTTTTCGAGGACTTAAAATTTTAAAATTTTTATTTTTTTCCTCCCCCAACTTAATCGACATTGTCCTCAATGGAGAAGAAAAAATAAAGGATGTAATAAAGAACATGGAAGAATACACCTAACTCAGTATATATATTTTTTTATTTTTTATTTTTTATTTTTTTTGGTCCAGCACATGCCTTTACAAATTTGAGCTCTCCCTCCAACTTATTCAAATTATCCTAAAAAAAAAATAAGATAAATTAGATAAAAACTAAATATTGGGTTGCCTCCCAACAAGCGCTAAGTTTACCGTCTTCAGCCAGACACAATGTAGCTCACTATCCTGTGTCGAATATTGGATTGACAAATTCCAATGGTTTTGGATTGCCAATCTCAGAAAGTTGATGATTTTTAATCCCATTATTGATATAATCTTTGTTAATTTTAGGGATATAATTTATGATTCCATTCTCAGACCCATGTTTATTAAGAATTTCTCCTATTTGTTTTTCTAAAATGCTCATGAATGGAGTTTTAGGAGTTAAGTTTGATTCAATGGGTGCTGGAATGGTGACTAAAGGCGGTTTTAATTCTGGAGGTAAATTAATGTGATCCTGCTTAAACAACTCCATTGACATTTCATTACATGCCTTTTGATTTTTATAAGAAGAACCAGCTTCTAGGGTTGAAGGGAATAGGACATTAGGTTTATAAGTCTCGGGTAAATCATCTATTCTCTTTTTCCCTTATTTCTATCTCATTTAAACTGGAACTAGCATCAGTACTAATTCCTGGCTTGGGTTCTTCTATGTGGTTAGTCTCAGTACTAACCAGTTCCTCTAAATTTTTCATTTTGGCTAGCATCAGTACTAGCCTCTCTCACCTGGTCTTGGTATGGGTCCATAAGAATCCTATAGCTTTTAAGTTCAGGAATTACTTTGGTATTCTCAAATTGGAAGATTCTTAGATGAAACATTAGATTGATAATTTAATCCAGGTGGTTGGTGGTCATTAGGTGGGTTATTTGAAATTGGTAGGTTCGGTAGTTGATCTAGTTCTCTCCTCATGTTAGACTCAACTAATTATCCTATTTGAGCTTCTAGTCTGGCGATAGATTGCTGTTGAGTTAGAATTAATTGTTGAAGTTGGTTAAATCTATCATCAGCTAGATTGGTCTGTTGAGGAGGTGGGTATGAAGGCTGATTATAATATGATGGCTGGTTAAACTGACTAGGCTGACCATTATTATAGGCATAATTTTGATAATTTTGCTCAAGTGAAATTTGGGTCTGAGCCTGAGTCTGTTGGGATGTCCAAGAAAAATTAAAGTTACTCCAATCTGAATTATATGAATTTGAAAATGGGTCATTAATCAATTTGGAGTATCCTTGAGTAGCTTGAACTTGTTCTTGGATAAAATATGGAAACTGTGCAGTCATAGGATATTCACTTACATGATGGGTTGGACTAGCACAGATTGAATAACTCTCCTGATAATTAGAAGATTGTTGACCTAGGGTTAGGAGTTGATCTATTTTCTGATCAAGAAGGTCAACTTTATCTAATTTTTGGACTATTAGATTTATATTAGCCATTTGATTATTATGTTTAATGTGAATCAACCATTCAATTAAGTTCAACTAAATCAGAAAAAGCGATTTCCTACCATGCATGTATTAGTGTAACCCTAATGTATGGTTTAAAAATTTTTAGAATTTTTTTTTATTTATTATTATTATTATTATTTTATTATATTAAAAATTAATTTTTTTTAATTATTTTTAATTTAATTTAATTTAATTTAATTTAATTTAATTATTAATTTTTAGTTAGTTTAATTTTTATTTTATTTTATTTTTAGAGGAGAAAGGAGAAGAAAGAAAAAAGAGTTCTAAAGAAGAGGTCCTAAGGAGTCCTAGAACTAAGAAGAAAGAGAAGAATTCGGTTTAATTAGATTCTAATGTTGGTTAGCAATCAAGTTGGTCAATCAATCCTGACTAAGGGTTATCCTAGATCTAGACAGCTCCTAACTGCCAAGGTCACCTTCAAGCCCTCCAAGTGTAGGATTAGCCAATCAACTAGCCAGGTAAGTGTAAGGTCGGTGGGAGTCCCCCCGTTGCTTGCCTTAGACACCAATTATGCTTGGCCAGGTAAGCGAACGGAACCAATTAGAAACCACCTTCCTTCGGGCCCAATCGTCCCTGAACCACTTTCCTAGACACCAGTCAAATTGACTTATCCTAACCCGGTTCAACTCTTAGGATTCCTTGTCCTATTGAGCTCGAGTTCCTAGGGTTGATGTCTAATTGATTTTAAAATTAAAGGCTTAGGTCAATGCAGGATGCTGGTTGGTTGTTTGTGGGCTAAGGAAGGGTGATCAAATCCCCACCTTATCTTGTTTAATTGGGTTGTGCCCTTAATTTGATTTAATATGAATATGCACAAAAAAAAAAAATTCAATCAAAGGGTTTCTATGCAATTTAAACTAGATGCATGCAACTAATTGAATTCTGAAAGGCTTACCTTGCCTCCAGCAATCACCAAAAAAAATAAAAAAAAAAATAAAAATAAAACTAATATGATGCATGCTCTAAACAGTTAGGATTTCTAATCTTATCATGAGGCTTTTAATTAGGTTTAAATGAATATTTTTTTAAATTAATTTAAAAATAAAATAAATAAATAAATAAATAAAAAGAAAAGAGGACTAGGGTTAGGATTGATCTCACCAGGCAAAATTAGATGCTTTCTTTTTTTCTCCTTTTTTTTTCTACAAAATAAATAAAAAAAATTAGTAAGCAATATTAAAAAAAATATAATTAATTTATAAAAAAAATCAAAGAAATCAAAAAAAAAATAGCATCTATTCCTTCCCCGGCAACGGCGCCAAAAACTTTGTTTGCCGAAATTATTTTTAATAAATCAAAGAAATCAAAATCAAAAATCAAAAACCTTCCCCGGCAACGGCGCCAAAAACTTGATAGGGACGCGATGCTGTCGTTAAGACACCGTGTTTATCAGTTTAATCCGACTTCTTAAAATTCATTGAAAATGAGTAGATAGTAGTGAGTCGGGTCGAATCCACAGGGAAGGTAGTGTTTTTAGATTTGAAATCTTTGATTTTTGAAAAGAAAAAAAGAAAAGGAAGTTTTGGAAATCAAAAGTGAAGTCGGAAAATTAAAAAGCAAAAATTAAAAGATGCAGGAATTTAAACTTGGTACTAAGATCTACTAGTTAGATCTTAGCATCTACTTGCAAAGCAATAATAATTAAAGTGCAGAAATTAAATTACAATAAAAATAAAAAGCAAGAAATTAAAATGCAAAAATAAAATTTTTATTAATTAAAATTTTAGAATTTAAATACATAAAATTTAAAAAGAAAAAAATAAAATAAAATAGCCTGATCTCTGATCTTGGATCGGCATTGGCAGAAAGATGGTGTAGAAGCTCGGCTCTTCTTCTCGGCACCCGTTGCTTCGAAGCAGCCTTTAACCCATAGCCTGGCTTCGCCCTGTACCAAAGCTTCACCTTGATCGGAGATATTGATTTTTGATGGCCTGGGGTCCTTTTTATAGAGCTAGGAGGGCTGGATATTTTTTCTAAAGGCAATATGGGACTAATAGCCTTTGTAATCATAAAAATACAAAGAAATTTGGATAAAATTTGAATCAAAATAGCTCTGATATGACTCTGCTGATAAATCTGATAAAATCCAGCCGTTCAACAGGAATCCAACGGTCCAAAAATCATCAAAATCGGATGCAGATAAGCTCAGATCGGGTCGGATTAAATTCTGGCCGTTGGATCGCGCTTGATCGAGGAAATCTGGCCGCAAATCGCGCTTCGGGAGTCTTGATCACCGCCGGCAGCATTCTGGACCGTCGGATCATCGCCTGGATCGAGCGCTGCCGTCCGATGGTGATCCGCGTGATGTTTGTATCTGAATAAAATTCGGAAGCAACCACAGCCGTCCGATCCTGACCGCAAACAACCACATCCGTCCGATCGCGCAATAACTGTTCCCATGGACCGCGTGGACCGGCCGCACCGCACACCGCAACCAATCAGCGCCGCTGTTGTCAGACGAAAAGACTAAATTACCCTTGTGAGCCGCGATAAATTTCTGTAGACCCTTAAGGGGTCTAGGTCCACCACGTGGCAATCTCTGATTCGCCGGAATTTGCTGAGCTGGCGGTCCACGCCTAGATCGTGGACCGGCTGATGGCTTCAACGGCTGAGTCGGCTTGATGGCTTGGCTTGGCTTGGTGGCTCGGCTTGCGGAGCCGGCTGAGCCGTTTTCTTTTTTTTATTTAATTTTTATTTATTTTATATTTTTAAAAATTCATATCTTTTTCCATTTTAGCTCCGTTTTACTTGAAATTTATTTCGTTGTGATCAAAAAAATGAGCTCTTTCTATTGATAATAAAATTTTATTTTTTAATTTTTATTATTTTTATTATTTTTTAATTAATTTTTTAATTAATAAAAATATGAATTTTTCAAAAATTATATATAAATTGATTATTAATTCTTAAAAATTAATATAAATTAATTGATAAATTAATACTTTTATTGATGAATTTATTATACTTATCATTAGATTAAGAATCATTCGGACTGCCCCCATTCATCAAACAAACAATATTGAACCCGGATCAAAGCTCTAGAAAATGAATATGAATGAGAACTCCATCTGCTTCCTCCTTCACGAAGAATTCATAACTCTCATTTTTCTCAAAAGATTATGCAGGAACCAATCCCGCCGAACTTCAAGCTCCTGTAGTTTAAGAGTTACGATGGGACCACCGATCCGATCGACTATCTAAAGATTTTTCAGAGAATGATGTTGCTCCATGGCACACCAGATGCCATTCTATGTTGGACTTTTCCATCCACCCTTAAGAAAGCCACCAAAAATTGGTACTCGACACTTAAGCCGGGTACCATCTTTTTCTTCGATTAAATGAGCCATCAGTTGCAGCTCACCTTGTTAGCAGCCAACATCCTAATCGAGATTCGAATTCTCTGATGAATATCAAGCAGAAGGAGGAGGAATCTATCCGAGCTTATGTCACCCGATTTAATGCTGCTGCATTGGAGGTCCGGAACCTAGACCAGTCTGTTTCAATGATCGTGCTTAAGGGCGACCTTCAAAAAAATAATTTGCCGTTCGCCCTGAAGAAGAAGTACCCTAGGAACTTTGCCAATATGCTAGCCCAGGCTGAAGGTTATGCCCGAGCTGAAGAGGCCTTTAAGGCCAGGGACAATGAAGCCACCCAAGAGTGGCAGGTGGGTGAACCAAATGTACCCACGGTTAGAGAGAAATCGAGCAGAGCTCGGCCACGCTCTCGGACTCCTCCAAAGTGTGAGCAGCCTGGACCCCTATCCGAGCCCAAAGATGAAGAAGCCCAGATAGAAGGGTGCGATAAAGCTCTCCCTTCAAAAAGTTCCACAACTATGCTCCTCTCAATGCTCCAAAAATTCAAGTACTGATAGAGATCAAGGATCAATTGCCGAGATCGGAAAGGATGTACACTCACCCCGACAAATGCAATCCTAGCAAGTTTTGCCTCTATCATCATGATCACAGTCATAATATGGAAGAGTGCATCCAACTCTAGAACAAGATCAAGGAGCTCATTAGGTGCGGTAGGCTAGGCCGTTCCTATGACGTCGATCGAAAGGATGGAAGGATCGGTCGAGAGCACCACCGTCACCAAAACTTCCAAGGGGTGGAGAGCAGCAAGAAAATAGGCCCCTGATCGGCATCATTAACACCATCTCTGGGGGACTTCATTGAGGAAAGGCTAGTAGGTCGACCGAGGTCGAAAAGAGGCAAAGAACAGAAGAGCCCATTGCTTTCACCGATGAGGATGCTCAAGGAGTCTGATTTTCGCACAATAACATGGTTATAATTTCTTTGAACGTTGCTGATTATGATGTACGCTGTATTTGATAGATAATAGAAGTTTCACTGACCTTCTGTACTATGATGCTTTCTTTAAAATGTTCAAATTCGATAATCGTCTGGGACCCATAAGCTTTCCGTTGGTTAGCTTCACTGGTGATGCTGTGCCAATGGAGGGAATGATAACTCTAGTCGTGACTGCAGGACAGTATCCAAAGCAAGCCAAAGTGTGGGTCGACTTTTTGGTGGTATAAGTCCCCTCCACTTATAATGCAATCCTCAATTGACCTGGTCTAAATGCACTACGAGCCGTAGTACCGATCTATTACCTAAAAATAAAATTTCTAACAAGCAACAGAATAGATGAAATCAGAGGCGATCAAGCATTAGCCCGACACTGCTACTCCATCACCTTACAATATGGCACTCGACTTAACCCATGCCTAATTGATAGGCTTGATATCCGCGATGACATTGCTGAAGAATAGGACGAGCCCATAGAAGATCTTGTGACCATCCCCCTGAATGATGAAAATGCAGAGCATATAGTGCAGATTGGCTCCAATCTGGAGGATGAAGTTCGGAAGTAGCTCATCATCTTTTTATGGAGGAATGCCAATATCTTCACCTGGGTTTCGATGGATATGCCTGGGATTGATGCTGAGGTTATGGAACATCAGCTGGTTGATCCAAAGCATCGATCAGTGAAAGAAAAAGGTCGGGGCCATGCACCAGAAAGATAGAAGGCAATAGTAGAAGAAGTCGACAAGCTTCTCAATGCCAGATTTATTCAAAAAATCAGCTATCCGACTTCAGTCTCTAACGTGGTCCTGATCAAAAAGGACAACGATAAGTGGAGGATGTGTATAGACTTTAAAGAATTGAACAAAGCCTATCTAAAAGATAGCTATCCTCTATCCAAAATTGATCAACTGGTAGACATAATCTCGGGCCATGAGCTCCTCACCTTCATGGATATCTTTTTCGGCTATAACCAAATATGGATGGCATCGAAGGACGAGAAGAAAATTATTTTTGTTACTGACCGTGGTCTTTACTATTATAAGGTTATGCCTTTTAGACTCAAGAATACAGGAGCAACATACCAATGCCTAATCAACAAAATCTTCACAGAGTAGATCGACTACAACATGGAGGTATATGTAGATGATATGCTCGTCAAAAGTTGAGCTTTCATAAACTACATCACCGACCTCGAAGAGACCTTCAATACACTCAAAAAGTATAAAATGAAGCTGAATCCGATCAAGTACACCTTTGGTGTGACCTCGGGAAAGTTTCTAGGATTTATGATGTCGAGGTGCGAAATTGAAGTAAATTTAGAAAAAATTTGAGCTATTCAGAAGATGATTGCTCCAAAAATAATCAAAAAAGTTTAATGCTTGACTGAAAAAGGTGGCATTCCTAAATTGCTTCATCTCAAAATCGGTTGAGCGATGCATGCACTTCTTCCAAGTTCTCAAGCAACCAAAGAACTTTCGCTGGACGATGAAGTACCAACGGATATTTGAGGAGCTCAAAAATTATCTCGACTCACCTTCACTACTAGCTAAGCCTGAATCCAAAGAAAAATTATTCTTGTACCTAGCAGCCTCCTCGACGACCTTGGCAGCAGTCCTGATCAAGGAGGAAGCGAAGATGCAGCGATGAGTCTACTATGTAAGCCAGATCTTGAGGAATGTAGAAATCAGGCACTCTAAGTTAGAAAAATTGACTTACTCTCTTCTAATCACTATCAGAAGACTGATCTTACTTTCAGAGACACACCATAATGGTCCTCATAGATCAACCAATAAAAGCAGTCCTTCATTGAATGGATGCTTCAGAAAGAATCATGAAATAGGCAATCAAACTCATAAAGTTTGACATTAATTATCGACCCTGACCATCGATCAAAGCTCAGATATTTGTAGATTTTGTAGCAGAATATACCATTCTAGATGAAGCCGACACCCTGTGGTTGCAATCGAACCTCTCCGAAGAGAGTGCCAACCTTTTCGAAGATTTTTGGGCTCTATATGTGGATGGTTCGTCCAACTCCACTGGAGCAGGCACGAAATTGGTCTTAGTCAACCTCGAGAGAGTCATCACCGAATATGCGCTATGCTTCAAATTTTCTGCAACTAATAATGAGGCCGAATATAAAACACTAATTATCAGATTAAAAATAGCAAGAGAGTTAAAGTAGATCAACTTCAAGTCTATAGTGATTTTTAATTAGTGGTCGACTAAGTCAGTGGCAACTAAGAAGCATGAGAGAAAAGTATGATGAAATACCTTGAGAGGGTAAAGGATTTAACTCTGACCTTCGGCAATTTTGGCATTCAATAGATTTCGAGGGCAGAAAATACAAGAACCGATCTTCTCTCTAAATTGACCACTTTAGCCCAAGCCAAACTGTCCAAAGAAGTATTTTTTGAAACTCTAGAATGCCCAAGCTCAGAGGAGGGATAGCTTGTTATGCAGACAGAGCTTGAGCCAAGCTGGATTGACCTATTAGTTGTCTATCTCAAGGAGGATGTTCTTTCTCATGATCTAAAAGAAGTACGAAAACTCAGAAATCAAGCCTCTCGGTACGTTTTGTATGAGAACAAGTTGTATAAAAGATCGTATTCACTACCGCTGTTGAGATATCTCCGACCTTCAGAGGTCGACTTTGCATTATGAAAAGTGCATGAGAGAATTTATGAAAGTCATGTAGGAGGCAGATCCATATCATAAAGACTACTTCGGCAAGGCTATTATTGGTCGATCTTGTACCATGATTCTACAGAGTATGTCAAAAAATGTGACCGCTATCAGAGAAATGCAAATATATAAAGACAAGCGACCTCCGAGCTTACTCCACTAAGCACATCTTGGCCATTTACGTAGTGGAAAATGGATATCCTTGATCCTTTTCTAATGGCATCTGGACAATAGAAGTTCCTTCTAGTTGTGATTAACTACTTCACTAAATGGGTCGAAGTCGAACCACTAGCAAAAATTAATGAGGTCAAGGCATGAAATTTTATCTAAAAATCAATCATCTATCGATTTGATCTATCCCAAATTCTTATAATAGATAACGGGCGATAATTCACTGGGATGAGGTTTGCTGAGTTTTGTAAAGATCTAAACATCTTTCATCGCTTCACATCGGTAGCTCACCCACAGATAAATGGAAAAGCTGAAGTGACCAATCGGATCCTATTGCAAGGCATCAAGACAAGACTCGAAAGAGCAAGAGGGGCTTGGATGGATGAACTCTATCATATTCTGTGGGCATACCGCACTATCCAAAGACTGTCGATTGAAGAAATACTGTTCGTCTTAACTTTTGGAATAGAGGCAGTCATCTCGATCGAACTTAAACTTCCATCGGCGTCGATAATGGCCTTCAACGAACAGCATAACCCAAAGGACCTCAGAGCCAACCTCGACCTACTAGAAGAAAAAAGAGAGGAAGCCCAAGTTCGGATGGTAGCTTACAGGCGAAGGATGGTTTGATACTATAACTCCAAAGTCAGAGATAAAATATTTAGAGTGGAAGACTTAGTGCTTGGATGAGCCACCATCTCTCAGCC
Source organism: Cocos nucifera (assembly GCA_006176705.1). Taxonomy (NCBI): domain Eukaryota; kingdom Viridiplantae; phylum Streptophyta; class Magnoliopsida; order Arecales; family Arecaceae; genus Cocos; species Cocos nucifera. Next base: position 177,614 of record QRFJ01004117.1, on the reverse strand, counting down.
TCAGAGCCAGGGAAAGCTTATCCCAAATTGGGAAGGACTCTACGAGGTTACGGAGGTCATCCGACCCGAGACGTACTACTTGAAGAAACTCGGAAGGGGAGACCTATCTCGACCATGAAATTTAGAAAATCTATGAATGTATTATCGATGATTTGATTATAATAAATTTTTTCTACTTCAACATCCTAATCTTTATTTTATACTAGTGATAAAGGGGGACTACCCCCCAAACTTGATCTCACGATAAATATAGCCCATTAGGAATAGGTGAAGAACCTCATCCTAATGTGAGCAAGGTCAAAAGCCTTATTTATTTTAGATGAGATGAGGAGAGAGATCCTGACAATGATCCTAATGTGCTCCTATAGTCCGTTAGGAATAGGAGGAGAACCTCATCCTAACGTGAGCAAGATTGAAGGCCTTGTTCATTTTAGATGAGGTGAGAAGAGAGACCCTGACAATGGTCCTAATGTGCTCCTACAATCCAATAGGAACAGGAGGAGAACCTCATCCTAACGTGAGTAAAGTTGAAGGCCTCATTCATTTTAGACAAGATGAGGGGAGAGATCCTGACAATGGTCCTAATGTGCCCCTACAGTCCATTAAAAATAGGAAGAAAATCTCATCCTAATATAAGCAAAGTCAAAGACTAAGTTCACTTAAGACGGGATGGGGGGAGAGGTCCTGCCAATGGCTCAAAATGTCCTCTCACGAGCCACGTTAGGAACAGGAGGAGAACATCATCCCAACGTGAGCAAAATCGATGACCTCATCGGTATAAGATAGGATGGAGGGAGAGACCCTATCGACGATCTTAACTCACCCCCGTAAGCCATGTTAAGAATAGAAAAAAAGCCTCGTCCTAACACGAGCAAAAGTTGAAACCTCATAGATTGAAGACATGGAGAAGGAAGAAGCTTGGTGAAGAATTCTTACACTTATTTTTTCACGATGATCTGACCACGTCTAATGCGAAAGATAGAATCTTATCATAGTTTGCAAGAGAGGTCCTAATTTGACATCCACAATAAGCCCGACGTCCACAACGAGCTCAATGTCTGCAATAAGCATTACATAAGAAAATGATAGAAAAAAAAGAGATAAAGAAGGTAAGGCTGCAAATAGGCCTCAGGTTCACACAAAATGAAAATAGCGAAAAATATATTATTTCATTACAAAAATAAGTTCATTACAAGCAAAGCACAGGCCGATAAGGCTAATTACACTAAAAGAAAGAAAAAAGAGGGGGAAGAGGTCGAAGCTTTAAGGCAAATCGGATTTTTTGGATTCGGGCTATCGACTCCGGCCATCACAAAGGCCTACTTTAACCTAAGGATCTTCTCCTCATGTTTCTTCTTCTGGAAGAGACCATCTACAAATATTCTGTTGGCAAGTTGAAACTTATCCTCGAGCTCTCGCCGCTGTCTCCTTAAAACTTCAGACTCGACCTCTGCATCCTCGACAGTCCGATGTTCACAGATGAGCTGAAGCTTCAGTCATTGAACCTCAGCCTACTCCACCCCAACCATCTCTAAATGCTCGCCAACGGTCCTCTTCAAGGAGGCCATCTCCTCCAACACACCACTCATGCTGGCTCCTCGATTATTGTGCAGTTGCTTCCGAAGATGAGCTATCTCGTCTCTAGCAATCTTGAGCTCGCCTTTAAGCCTGGACATCTTCTCCACCCAAGTCACTCGAAAGCTTTTATGTTAGTCCTCAGTATCTTGCAGCTGCTTTTGAAGCTAAAAGAACTTTATTGACCAGTCCAAGTCGTACCAAGCCTTATCGATAGACCATGGTGAGCTTCCTTCTAGAAGATGGATCTTTTTCTCGGCATCCTTCAAATCGACTTCAAGAGAGCTGATCTTCACTGTCAGTGCCCAGGACTCATCGCTGGCATTTCTTCTAGAAGCTTTCCTTCTGGATACTGAAGCTCACCACTTTCTTCATATGCAAGCCTCGGAGGCAAGTACCTCTTTAGTCACCTCAGAAGCATTCTTTCATGAGATTCGAAGGTCATCCTCCATCTTCTTCAACTTCTTCCTCAAAAGATGAACTTTCTTCCTCAGGTTCTTTATCAAGGGCTTTATTGAAACCCCCTGAGGCAATGGATCAATGATGGTGGGAGACTGCATTTGAGATACGAAAAGTACTCAAGGATATGAAAAAAAAAATTTCACTTCATTTAATCAAAATTTTTGAGTACAAGACATAAACAAAAAAGTACAACTACTCGAGGATCTCAACCTCAGAGGGTGGAGTCGGATCGCTCTCGATCGCCTCAGATTTTTGAACTGGCTTGGGCGCCTCTACAGTAGGTTCAAACGGACCAGAAGCGAGCTCGTCGAAGGAAAGGTCGACTACAGCATTGAACGATCCCGCCTCCACATCGTCTTCCTCCTCCTTCAGAAAGCCAAGGTCGAGCTTAGGGAACCTTCAGGCTACCCTACCTTCACAGAGCTCAAAATCCTTGATAAACGCTTCCTGATCGAACTCGACATTTAGGTTCTGCATCTTGGGAGAGGTCTTGAACTTTGCCACGGCCTGGGTCATCGCCGTCGAGATCGACTTCGTCATTTGGGTCTCCAATTCGACGATCCTATTTTTGGCTTTCTTCCTCCTCTCCTCCTCCAGGGCCAATGCGGCCTTCAGTTCGACCGAGGTGAACTCCTCCTCACGGAGCACATCCTGAAGACTTTCGATATCCGTCGTCTTTTTCTTAATAAGATGCTCGACCTCATCGACCCTCTCTTGAAGATTGTGGACCTCGGCTCGAAGGTCCTCCTGGGCCTTCTGTGCCTCCGCCTCCTAACGATGCGCCCTCTTGATGTGAGCGAGCATCTGGTGATCCAACTGCAACAAACGATCGATGTTAAAAAAAAAAAGAGAAAACAGAAGAAGAAGAGAAAAAGAAAGAGTCAAGCAATGGAGATATTATCTTAAAGATGGTTCCAAGAGAACTCTAGATGAGCTACCACGAGTCCAAGTCGGCCATCTAGTCCACCACCTCAGGCATGGCAAACCTATCGGCAAGCTTCTGGATGATCTCTGGATTATCGAAGGGATCCTTCCCTCGTTCGTTGTCATTATCATCCAGCCCGTCGAAGCGAGTCTTGCAGGACATCTTCGCAATGATTTTCTTCTTTCTTCCCTCTCCTATCCCTTTTTTGACAGGGAGCTCCGAAACCCGATCCCCACTGGAGAGACCTGGGGGCATGGAAGGCATCGGGCCCATGCTAGCGGTGTCAACCTTGATAGTTGGAGGAATCTCGACACCGATGATGACCTCGAACATAGAGGCAGTGGGGCTGGAGACTTTGGAGCTGAAAACATCGACCTTCGCCCTCTTTGAGCTATCTTCTTGCGCCTTCTCCTTCCTCTAGCACCAATCATGTTGGTGCAAAATCAGATTGCCATTGAAAAAGTACTGAAGTCAGAGAAGATGAGGTCACCGTCGGTGACTTACAAAATAAGTCTCGTCCAGAGCCTGGGGTGGTAGCTCCGGCAAGACCCTTTGACGATCAAATTAGCATTTTTGGCCAACAAAAATGGAGTGCTCAGTCAAAAAAATTATAGAATTTTTGGAAGAGAGAAGAGAGTGTAGAGAAAATATATCTGAAGGGTTCTTTTTATAGACAGAGCCTATAACAAACTGATAGTGACAGCTGTAACTGTCGGATAGTGGGCCATTCGAAGCCACATGAAGTTTGTTATGAAAGATAGTATTTATTGTCATAAGATGCCAGTCCATTTAAGATTTGATCGTAAAAGTTTGGAGAGATGGGCGTCGGTTGGTGATGACCTTTGAGCTATATCAATTCTAGAGGTGTTCGGACTCCTCTAAGGTAGTCCGGGTGTGGATTGGTTCATACCGTGTATGAGACCGAACTCGTGCGGAGACCTTTTTGGATGACTACAGGGAGTTCAATCACTAGAGGAGTTTGAAAGGAGTTCAACCACTGGAGAAGTCCAAGAGGAGTTCATGTTAGATATATGTGCCCTAGAAGTCAGAATTGACTGACACTTGTAATACACTTCTAGGGATAAAATTATAATTTTGACTAAAATCAATAAAATAGATTATTTTCTATCACATATGTGTATTTAGTGTCTATGATACATCTTTTGAGTTAATGGTAATGATAATTCATATATTTAAGAGTTGAAAATTTAAGACATGAATAATCATTATTAACTCATAAAATGCTTCCGACCATAGGATCATCACGAGGATGGTGATTGATCTGAAAGATTGGTGTACAATCACTTCTCTTTAGTAGATGAGTCTTGAGTCTACGGTGTGGAGACACCAGAGCAAGAGTACAGGTACTCGTTAGAGAATGAGGGCACTGAGCGTGACCACCTCGAGTAGTCATTAGGAAGTCTACCTTCTCGTCAATGACTGACTTGATGCTGCAGTGGTGTGTCTGGTTCTTTGATCTAAGATGCATCGGCAGTTCACCTTGAGGGTGTTATAGTTTGACTACACCATAACTCGATCTCCTAGCCATATGGAATCCTGAGGTGTATATTGGCTATAGCATGTTCATTGTAGGAACTGGATAGCATCAAGATGGAATCTATCTACCTCGGTGGAAGAGGAGCAGCCTTATGATGATCATGAGAATAAGTCCAGAAGTCCATGGCCATGGCAGAGTGAAATAATAGAAAGAGTTTCTATTTAGGTTTTCACATCGAACTTGAATCGAATGATTACATCATATGACAGAGACTAGGGTTTGACGAGTTCACCTTAACCCTAATCTGATCGAGGCTCAAGATAGAAGAACTTAATCACACAGGTAGCTACACCAAGAGGTTCGCATTCAACTCTGATGGATTGCCACCATATACTGCTAGGTGTCACTAATGGATTTTGGGAGCAATTAGAATGATTTAGATGATCAATCATTCTAACTGTTTGAATCAGAAGAGTTCTGATCCATCGAAAGGAGTTTCGATGATGTCGATGATAGAGATCATGACATATCCCATTACCATACAGAACTGAACCTAACTGGGTCACACAAATAAGGGTTTGAATCTGATGATTATCAATTGAACTAATCCAGTTCAATTGATCTGAATGAGATTCAATTAGGTTCAAGAAAATTGTGCTAGCACTCGATTGAACCTAACGTTTTTCTTTTACTATCATAAATAGTTGTCCTGACTGAGCCAAAGAAGTTTGTGCTCATTCAGAGGCCTTCACTTGGTCAGACTGGAGCTTGTCCAGGTCAAAAAAGGATTGTCTTATTTTGTAAAGATAATATCTGCCATTTTTTATCACCTACCATTTCTCGTCCTTTGACTTTGGTCAAAAGTTGACCTTTGACTAGTCAAACATTGACCATTGACACTTTGACTTCTGTCCACATGTCGCACACCTATTGGAGAGCTGGTGGGGGCCTGTCCCCCTGCCAGAACCTGGCAAGGAGGAGGGCATGCGCCACCCTTGGCGTATGCCCAAGTTGGAGGAGCCCAGGAGTCTCTGTTGGACAGGGACTCCATCTCTTTTTTGGATTCCGATTAGAGTTCTCCTAAGAACCAAGTTTGACTGATCTTAGGTGTCATCTAAGGAGGAATCCAAGGAACTCTATTTCCACCAATCAGATTTAGATCTAATTTTACAAAGGGTTGTGATTGGTTAAAAGAAGAGGAGTTGGATCATAGATAGTCTATAAATAAGATCCTGCACCCAACTCAAATTGAATTAAAAATGCAATTGAGATTTCCACGCCCCAAGGCTGCCTCTCCTCTCCTCCTCCATGCCAAAGCATCGTCTCCCTCTCCTCTCCATGTCCAAAAGTATTTTGGATTCTTGGTTGGTGCAATCCAGATGAGAGAAAGACGACTAAAAGCTAGAAGGCTGCGCTGCTACAAAGGATAACTACTGATCTTCGAAAGGAGTTTTGAAGATCCTCCAGATCTAATTTTTGGATACGTGATAGAAAAGAAGAGAATCTCTAGATCCAGCCTGAGTGGATATCGGTAGAGGCTAGGCACTTGCATGGCTAGATCCAGAATCTTTCACTACTTACAAGATCATCAACGGATAATAGGATTACCCACTTCAAGATAAATTAAATTTGATTTAATTTATCTAAATTTATTTTAATTACTAAAATAATAAGAATTAGATCTAAAATATTTTAGATCTAATCTAAATCAAAGAAAAAAAATTTTAAAATATATCTCTTGATTCGATCAGATCTGAACAAACTTGATCCGAGAAATCAGGATTTCTCTTCAACTAGTATCAGAACTCAGGTTCTAAAAGTATTTAGATCTAATTTTAAATTTATTTTAATTAAAAAATAAGTAATTTTAGATGTCACATAAAATGTGATCAGATCTGAAATCAGAAAAAATTAAAATTAAATGATTTGGATCTAAGATTAGAAAATATGCATGACTAGTTCTAAAATAGAATAGTTCTATAGAATAGTCTTGTATATTTTTAATTTAATTTGATTAAATCATATTTTAGATCTATTTATTTACTATTTTTTAATATTATAATTATTATAATAACATCTAAAAAATAATAAATAAAAATTATTTAATTTTAACATCATATGAGATATGATTGATGCATGTCTAGACTAGTTGTAGAATAGTTCTACATAGTTGTCTAGATTAGAGTTTATTTTGATAAGATCAATTTAAATCTAATTTTTTAGATTATTATGAGATAATTTAGATCTAAAAATATGCATGATTCGATACATGAGATGTATGCAAAATATACCATGATTAGATCTAATTTGTATATGAGATATATGATATAGATCTAAAATTATTTTGTAGTATTACATGTTCCTGATTAAGGCGTTCCTCTTGGCCGTCCGGTCATAAGAACGAAGAAGGGTTTAAAGGCCCTCTTCTTCCATCCGATGGGGTGTTCTTATGATGTGTAGGGGTGCTGCGCGTTCATCCTTAATCAGAAATCTCAAAACTTACTTTCTGCAAAATTCTAGATCCTAAAATCCTAGGATTTATTGTGCATATTTTATTTATGAACCCTACTTAATTAAGAATTAAGATTATGGAATATCAATTAGATCTAAAATTAAGAATTTTAGATCTAAGACATATTCATAATACTGGGTTCGGCTTTGGTAGCTCAATTAGGTCTAAGCGGTTGATCAAACTGAATCAAGAGTTGGTTAGATGGGATCAACAATGCTTAAATTGACCAGCCTAATAGGATTAAGTCTGGGTCAAGATCGAGTCACGATCAAGCAAGACCTAATTAGGCTCAGAGGTTAGAGTCTAAATTGTAGGCTAACCCAATTGGTTCTGACTCAATAATTTGGTGTCTAAGGTAAGTTTGGCACATACGACCGACTGATTTTTAATTGGAAGCTACTCGATCTGAATGCATTCTTGTACGAGTTAATGGCATATTTCTTCCACCGGTCTCACTTACCTGGCCATATCTGTTGACACAGTTCTGATTTGAGGTGGTCAATAATCCGAGCTAACCCATGCCACTAGGTTAGTCATAATTGTTATGACTATGATAAGTCTAGTTTAATGAGACCTGAATCAATTCTCCCTAAGAAAAGATTAAGTCTGAGGTCTTCCACCATTGTAGATGTGCGGGCCCTTCCCTGAGGTTGATTGTTCTCGATTGGATACAGTGGCTCAGTTGCATCGGAAAGGCGCAATCATGTTTATTAGGCATTGGATGCTATGGGCTGGAGGATGAGTTGGGCTCAATATTTTGGATACGGATGAGAGACTCAATTAGGAATCCAGTCTGTGCAAATGGTGGGTCTGACTTAACTAAGGAGTGGATCAATATTTCAGATACGGTGAGATTCATGAATTAGAGACCAAGTTTGGGTGCACCATGATTAGAGAATCATTGAACAAGAGTTGTTCACTCATTGGCTAACCCATCATCAATAACTGTTAGGTGAGGTGATGAGTTAGTTGGTGAGACCGCACCATCCACTAGAAATCATTAATCATGGAGATTTTCGCATCTCTACAGAGGGAGTGTAGGGATCTGAGAAAATAGTGGGAGCTAATTTATTTAAAAATAAATTTTTTAAATAAATTGATCAAGTCATAATTACAGTATCTAACTAGAATCTTTGACTCTCTACAGAAAAATGTCTGCGTCCAACCCATTGGCATGCATCCTGAACACACATAGACTGACCAAACCCAATTATAAAGATTGGCTAAGAAACTACAAAGTCATTTTGGGTTCCGAGAAGTGAACCCATGTATTGGACTTGGACCTTCCCACCTTACCAGCTCGTCCATCCACTGAACATAGAGCATCTCTAGAAAAATGGATAGACGAAGATAATAAGGCCAGATATTACATGTTGGGCTCGATGTCTGATGAGCTCCAGCGCCAACATGAAGATATCAGGACTGCTCGCCAAATGTTGGCTCACCTGTAGGAGATGTTTGGTGAACAGAGTCGCACAGCCAAGTATCAAGTCACGAAATGACTTTTTAAGGCTAAGATGCGTGATGGACAGTCAGTCCAAGATCACTGTCTGATGATGATCAAGGATATGGAAGAGCTTGAGAAGCTCGGTGTGAAGTTAGACTTGGATCTGCAGAATGATATTATTCTGCAATCCTTGACTGATGCATATGGGCAATTCATCATGAATTACCACATGCATAAACTTCAAAATTTCTTGGCCTGAATTAATGAATATGCTGGTCACCGCTGAGCTTTCTATGAAAGGTTCTAAAGGCTCAGTTCTTGCTATGGAATGAACTTCTTCCAAAAGAAAGTCTTATGGAAAGAAAAAGAAGTCTGTGAAAAAGCAGAAGGTGGAAGGAGCAAAGAAGAAGAAGGCAGAGCCGAAGATGAAAGCCGCTGCCAAAGAAAAGTATTTCCATTGCAACAGCGATGGCCATTGGAAGCGAAACTGCCCTACTTACCTGGCCACCCTAAAGAACAAGAAGGAAGGTCCTTCTGGAGGTATGCTCGTTATTGAGTCTAACCTTATGGTTTCTTCTGCATCCAGTTGGATGCTTGACTCTGGTTCTAGTGCTCATCTGTGCACTTTCATGCAGGATCTTAAGGATAACAGAAGATTGAGGGATGGAGACAAGATCCTACACATAAATAATGGAGCAAGAGTTGCTGTAGTGGCGGTGGGAACATACCCTCTTCGATTACCATCTGGTTTAGACTTAGTTTTGAAAGACTGTTATTATGTGCCTGCAGCTAGCAGGAATTTGATTTCTGTTTCATGCTTAGCACTAGAAGGCTATGTGATTACCTTCTTTAAGGACCATTGTAACATTCTTTATGAAAGAAATAAAATTGTAAATGATTTTCTTATTAATGGTCATTATCAGCTACATATTGATGTACCTATTCTAACTATCGAGCAAAATGTGAATGCCAAACAACCTAGGGATAGTCCAAATGATAAATATCTATGGCACCTAAGATTAGGTCATATAGCAGAAGATAGGATCAACAAATTAGAGAAAAATGGGCTATTGAGTCCATTGACTTTCGAGTCATATCCAACTTATGAATCTTGTCTTCAAGGCAAAATGACTAAACTTTCTTTTGTTGGACATGGGAAAAGGGCCATAGATCTCCTTACACTAGTACATACTGATGTGTGCGGCCCATTTGATGTATCGGTTAGTGGCAATTTTGTCTACTTCATTATTTTTATCGATGATTTATCTAGGTATGGGTATGTATATCTTATGAGACACAAGTCTGAAGCTTTTGAAAAGTTCAAAGAATTCAGACATGAAGTAGAAAAATAAACTGAAAAACCCATTAAGATTCTTCGATCAGATCGAGGAGGTGAATACCTTAGCCGAGAATTCCTAGACTATCTCAAGGATAATGGCATAGTCTCTCAATGGACTCCACCAGGAACACCTCAACTCAACGGAGTTTCAGAATGGAGAAATCGGACTCTATTGGATATGGTTCGATCCATGATGAGCTTCACAGACCTTTCTGATTTTTTTTGGAGACATTCATTATTAACTTCAATTTATCTACTGAATAGGATTCCCTCTAAGACCGTTCCTACCACACCGTATGAGATATGGTATGGTAAGAAACCAAGTCTGAGTCATCTCAGAATTTGGGGTTGTCCGGCTCATGTCAAATGACAACAAGCGAACAAGTTAAAGTTTAGGTCCTTCAAAGCTCGATTCATAGGATATCCTAAAGAGTCAATAGGATACTATTTCTACATTCTAGAAGACCACAATGTGATTGTTAGTCGATATGCCATCTTTCTTGAAAAATAGTTTATTCAAGATAGCGACATTGAAAAGCAGATTAAGCTTGATGAGAAAGTCTCACAAGTACAACGAGCTAAGGATCAATTGGAACCAAATTAGGTTGAGCCAATAAGAACACTACCTCCTCCACCTCGTAGATCGGAAAGAGTTTTCCGTCCCCTTAAAAGATACTTAGGTATTATTTCAGAGGAAGTAGAAAAAATATTCCTCGTAGGTAATGATGCTCATGGTGATGATCTCAAAACCTACAACGAGGTGATATCAGATATCGACTCCGAGAAATGGCTAGAGGCAATGCAGTCAGAAATTGACTCGATGCACTCGAACCAAGTCTGGACCTTGGTAGATCCACCAGAAGGTATAGTACCTATTGGGTGTAAATGGATCTTCAAGAGAAAGATTGGTGTAGATGCAAATGTGGAGACATTCAAGGCTAGACTAGTGGCAAAAGGTTATAGTCAACGTGAAGGCATTGACTATCAGGATACCTTTTTCTCAGTGGCTATGCTAAAATTCCATCCGCACATTGCTTGCCATTGCAGCCTATTTCGATTATGAAATATGGCAAATGGACGTGAAAATGGCATTCTTGAATGGATATCTTGAGGAAGATATCTATATGGAACAGCCGCTAGGTTTCACATCCAGTGATACTGATCACAAGGTTTGCAAGCTACAAAGGTCCATATATGGACTTAAGCAAGCATCTCGGAGCTGGAACACTCATTTCAATGATGTGATCAAAATATTTGGTTTCATCAAAAATGAAGAGGAACCATGTGTCTTCAAAAAGATCAGTGGGAGCGCTGTTGTCTTCCTCGTATTGTACGTGGATGACATCCTCCTTATTGGAAATGATATTTCCATAATGACAACAGTCAAATTATGGTTGTCCAAGAAATTCTCCATGAAGGACCTAGGTGAAGCATCCTTTATTCTAGGAATTAAGATCTATAGGGATAGACCAAATAGGATGCTAGGACTTTCACAGAAGATATACATAGAGAAAGTACTAAAGAGGTTTAGTATGGAAAACTCTAAGATGGAATTAATATTCTTCAGACATGGTATTCATCTTTCCAAGAAGATGTGCCCTAGCACACCTGAGGAAATAGAATGCATGAGCAAGATCCCTTATGCTTCTGCAATAGGGAGCCTCATGTATGCCATGCTATGTACACGACCTGATATAGCCCATGCTGTGAGTGTCACAAGCAGATATCAGTCAAATCCAGATGAAGAACACTGGACTTCTATGAAATATATCCTTAAGTACTTGAGAAGAACTAAGGATATGATGTTGGTCTTTGGTAACAAAGAACTCCAAGTCTAGGGATACACAGACTCGGATTTCATGTCTGATGTAGATGATCGAAAGTCGACATCTGGAAGTCTATTTATGTGCAATGGTGGTGCTATCAGCTGAAAGAGTTTCAAGCAAACCGTGATAGCAGATTCCACCATGAAAGCAGAATATATCGCTGCATCAGAGGCTGCAAAGAAAGCATTCTGGCATAAGAAGTTTGCTGCAGAAATTGGAGTAATGTCATCAAATGCCATTCCTCTATACTGCGATAATAATGGCACCATAGCCCTTGCTAAGGAGTCGAGGTCTCACTAGAAATTCAAGCACATTGAGCGACGATACCACCTCATCCGCGATTACCTCGAGAAGGGTTACGTCGAGGTCAACAGAGTTGACTCCAAAGATAATGTGGCAGACCCGCTTATAAAGTCGTTGGACCAGCAGAAGATCGAAGCCCACCTTGAGAAGATGGGACTTAGACTTATAGCCAATTGGCTTTAGGATAAGTGGAAGATTATTAGATATATGTGCCCTAAAAGCCAAAATTACTGACACTTGTAATACACTTCTAGGGGTAAAATTATAATTTTGACTAAAACCAATAAAATAGGTTATTTTCTATCACATATGTGTATTTAGTGTCGTGATACATCCTTTGAGTTAATGGTAATGATAATTCATATTTTCAAGAGTTGAAAATTTAAGACATGAATAATCATTATTAACTCATAAAATGCTTCCAACCATAGGATCATCACGAGGATGGTGATTGATCCAGAAGGTTGGTGTACAATCATTTCTCTTTAGTAGATGAGTCTTGAGTCTACGGTGTGGAGACACCAGAGCAAGAATATAGATACTCGTTAGAGAACTAGGGCACTGAGCATGACCACCTCGAGTAGTCATTAGGAAGTCTACCTTCTCGTCAATGATTGACTCGATGCTGCAGTGGTGTGTCTGGTTCTTTGACCTGAGATGCATCGACAGTTCACCTTGAGGGTGTTATAGTTTGACTATACCATAACTTGGTCTCCTAGCCATACGGAATCCTGAGGTGTATGTTGGCTATAGCATGTTCATTGTAGGAACTGGATAGTGTCAAGATGGAATCTATCTACCTCGGTGGTAGAGGAGCAGCCCTATGATGATCATGAGAATCAAGTCCAGAAGTCCATGGCCATGGCAGAGTGAAATAATAGAAAGAGTTTCTATTTAGATTTTCACATCGGACTTGAATCGAATAATTACATCATATGACAGAGACTAGGGTTTGACGAGTTCACCTTAACCCTAATCTGATCGAAGCTCAAGATAGAAGAACTTAATCACATAGGTAGCTGCACCAAGAGGTTCGTATTCAGCTCTGATGGATTGCCACCATATACTGCTAGGTGTCATTGGTGGATTTTGGGAAGCAATTAGAATGATTTAGATGATCGATCATTCTAGCTATTCGAATCAAAAGAGTTCTGATCCATCGAAAGGAGTTTCGATGATGTCGATGATAGAGATCATGACATATCCCATTACCATACAGAACTGAACCTAACTGGATCACACAAATAAGGGTTTGAATTTGGTGATTATCAATTGAACTAATCCAGTTCAATTGATCTGAATGAGATTCAATTAGGTTCAAAAAAATCATGCTAACACTCAATTGAACCTAACATTCTTCTTTTACTATCATAAATAGTTATCCTGACTGAGCCAAAGAAGTTTGTGCTCATTCAGAGGCCTTCACTTGATCTGACTAGAGCCTGTCTAGGTCAAAAAAGGATTGTCTTATTTTGTAAAGATAATACCTACCATTTTTTATCACCTGCCATTTCTCATCCTTTGACTTTGGTCAAAAGTTGATCTTTAACTGGTCAAACATTGACCATTGATACTTTGACTTATGTCCACATGTCACGCACCTATTAGAGAGCTGGTAGGGGCCTATCCCTCTATCAGGCTGGAGGCGCCCAGGAGTCCCTGTTGGACAGGGACTCCATCTCCTTTTTGGATTCTGATTAGAGTTCTCCTAAGAACCAAGTTTGACTGATCTTAGGCACCATCTAAGAAAGAATCCAGGAGACTCTATTCCCACCAATCAGATTTAGATCTGATTTCATAAAGGATTATGAATGGTTAGGAAGAAGAGGAGTTGGATCATAGATAGTCTATAAATAAGATCCTACACCCAACTCAAATTGAATTGAAAAAGCAATTGAGATTTCCATGCTCCAAGGCTGCCTCTTCTCTCCTCCTCCATGCCAAAGCATCTTCTCCCTCTCCTCTCCATGTCCAAAAGTATTTTGGGTTCTTAGTTGGTGCAATCCAGATGAGAGAAAGGCGACTGAAAGCTAGAAGGCTGCGCTGCTACAAAGGACAACTACTGATCTTCGAAAGAAGTTTTGAAGATCCTCCAGATCAGATTCAGATCTGATTTTTGGAGATGTGATAGAGAAGAAGAGGATCTCCAGATCCAGTTCGAGTGGATATCGATAGAGGCCAGGTACTTGCGTGGCTAGATCCAGAACCTTCCGCTGCTTATAGGATCATCAACGGATAATAGGATTACCCACTTCAAGGTAAATTTAATTTAATTTAATTTATCTAAATTTATTTTAATTACTAAAATAATAAGAATCAGATTTAAAACATCCCAGATCTGATCTAGATTAAAGAAAAAAAATTTTGAAATATATCTCTTGATCCGATCAGATCTGAATGAACCTGATCCAAAAAATCAGGATTTTTCTTCAGTTCAGCCGCTGGAGAAGTTCAAAAGAAATTCGACCACTGGAAGAAGAATTCTCGATCGAAGCTCTTCCGTGATTAACAGTTATATTAGGCTAAGCATCAGACTGGACTTCGACAGGAGCAGAATTTATCCCCAACACAAACGATCCTTGATTTATAGCATCCAACTTCAAAGAAAGAAGTTTAGTATCTAACGGACAGTGACTCTCAGTTGGTGTATTTCAAAATTAGTGGAGAGGTGCCTCCCTTTCTTCAAAATTCTTTGACATATAAAGAACTTTGTCTGATCGGATGAATGTCGAGAAGCTTTTGAAGAATTAAAGAGGTACTTGGGTGCACCTCCATTGTTGTTGAAGCCTCACAAAGGAGAGACTGTATATGTATATCTTGCCGCCTCAGTGGAGGTGGTTAGCTCGGTCTTGGTTCAAGAAGATGAAAAGAGACTCCAAAAGCCAATCTACTATGTAAGCTAAGTTTTGCATGATGCCAAGACAAGATACTCTTGAACAAAAAAGATAGTCTACGTGCTTATCATCTCCGTATAATGACTAAGGCCTTACTTCCAAGTACACTTGATTGTAGTATTAACCATCCAGCTATTAAGAGCTCTATTGCGATGGCCTGGTACATTATGAAGGATAGCAAAGTAGGCAATCAAATTCAGCAAGTTCAACATTGCCTGTCATCCCCGACCATCAATAAAATCTCATATTTTGGCTGACTTCATCATCGAATGCATCATTCCTAGGGACAGAATGACTATGGATGAATCTAATGAGCAAACCCCCAAACTCACCTAGATTCTACATATCGATAATGCATCAAACTCCTAAGGGAGTAGAGCTAGACTTATCTTGACCAACTGGGAAGAAGTGGTGGCTAAGTTCGCCCTTTGATTCACCTTCGATACTTTCAATAATCAAGCCAAGTACGAAGCCTCTATTGGCTGGTTTAAGAATGGCCCAAAAGTTCAAGATAAAAAGATTAAAAGCCTTCATCAACTCATAATTGGTGGCTACATAAGTCTGGGATGAATATGCGGCCCAGGACTCTACTATGTCAAGGTTCCTCCAAAAGCTATAAGTTTTGAAATTGGACTTTGACTACTTTGAAATTATTTATATTCCAAGGTCCAAGAATGCCTAGGCAGATTCTCTATCCCATCATGCCACCTCGGGATATGATGGGCTAGGAAAGGTGTACATAGAGCACCTAAAGAAACCAAGTAATGATAGTGGAGGAAGTTCTACCGATAGAGCAGGAGCCAAGTTGGATATATCCCATCATTGACTACTTAGTGGATGTTCTTCTCGACAATCCTTCGGACTCATGGTAGCTGAGGCGAATGATATTTTGGTATGTGCTTTTGGAAGAAAGTAGTACAAAAAATCATTTTCTCTACCTCTACTAAAATACCTTCGACCCACTGCGACCAACTATGTCCTCTAAGAGATGCATGAAGGCATCTGCAGAAACCATCTATGGGGTAGATCGCTGGCCTACAAGATGCTATGATAAGGATACTACTGGCCTAAAATACAGTGAGATGCAATGGACTTAGTTTGGAAGTGTGGCCAATGTTAAAAATATACCAACATTCAAAGGCAATCGTGAGCTAGCTAACTCCGAACACAGCACCATGGCCTTTCACCTAGAGGAGAGTCGATATCATCCATCCATTTTTGCAAGTGACCGAGCAACAAAAGTTTCTCATCATGGTAATCGATCACTTTACCAAATGGATAGAGGCAGGGCTCAAATCACTGAGAAGAAGGTCAAATATTTTCTCTAAAAATTGGTCATTTGCTAATTTAGATTGCTACGAGTTATCATCACGGACAATAGATGATAATTCAATAATCCTAAGTTCAAGAAATTTTGTAAAGAACTCCACGTCATTCATAGGCTTACCTCAATAGGACATCCATAATTGAATAGAGAAGCCAAGATAATGATCAAGACTATTCTACAATGTTTAAAGATGAGGTTGAAATTGGCTAAAAGACTCTAGGTGGAGGAGTTATGCAGCATCCTATAGCCCTGCTAGACTATACCTCGGATCCCAACTAGATAGACCCGTTCAACCTGGCATTCGGAAGAGAAGCAATAATTCTTATAGAGATTGGTCTTCCATCTACAAGAGTAGAAATCTACGATAAGCCGAGCAATTGAGATCCGTGACGTGCTGACCTTGACTTGATTGAAGAAATTTGAGAACGAGCTCAACTAAAAATGGCGGCATAGTAATGATTCATATCTCGTTATTATAAAGCTCAGGCTAAACCAAAAGTTTTTCACCATGGAGACCTCTTCTTGAGGCATGTAGAAGTTTGCAAACTAAAAGAATAAGAAAAGTTATCCTTGAATTGAGAAGGCCTTTATAGAGTCAAGGAGGTGCTCAAATTGGGAGTCTATAAGCTCAAAAATCTTGATAGCTCTCAAATCCCCCATACTTGGAATGCCAAAAATCTCCACATGTATTATCAGTAAGTCTTTCTTTCGATGATTATTGTAGTGAAATATTTTATTTGCATATAATCTTTGTTCAATAAAAATCAACTTGAACAAACAATGGTTTGGCCAATAAGCAATAACAAGGCATTTGGTAGAAAATTGATCAAGTTGGTTAGCTGATACCTAGCCATGCTATTGAATACATCGGTCAGCTAACACCTGAACCAAATACATGATGTAGCAGTCAACTGACACCCGATCATGTTATAATGAATAATGGTCGGCTGATACCTGACCTCAATATTAAGATGGTGATCGGCTAACATCTAGCCAAGACATTAGAGACAAGGGCAATGTCAAAAATAATAGGTGGCTAGTGTCCAACCAAAAAACTTGATTAAAATTTGATTGCAAAGAGTCGGCGAGTCCAACCTCAACACTTGGATTCTTTATGAATCAATTTCAACGTATGCTCAACTACAAATTTTCACAACTACAAATGCTACTTGGAGAAGAGCCAATTAAATGACTTAGAAAAAATTCAACTCGATCAAGTATTATTCAATGGACTACATATGGAAATGAAAATAAGGCTTTCATTACTAAAAGCAAATTATTTTTGCAAATTCAAAAGAGTCCCGAGAGCAAAAATTAATTAGAAACAAGTATAATGGTGGCAACTTCATTAGTTCCTGAAGGAGATCATATCAGGAATCACCTATCTCCACCATTGGCTGAACGAAACCACTGGACCATGGATCAGCATTCCTTGAAACCAAGGTTGTAAGACCATATAGAGGTTTCTATGGCTTCGACCAAAGTCCTAACTCTCTTTATTACAGCATGTTATTTGACCAGTCTAATCTTATCCTAGAGCTCCTCTGTCATCGACCTTTCTGTTTTAATCATTTCCTCAAAAGTTCCACAAAGCTCCCTCATTGCCAACCTATTTATTTTGATTATATTGTCAAAATCAATACAATAAAAATAGCCTATGGAAATGGAATTTTAGTAACACTCAAAAAAAAGTATTACTATAAATACTCTCTGGTGATAATTTTAGAAAATATCATAAAAGATATATAATATTATAGCATTTTGTCGAGAGTATTACTAAAAGTTATTATATAGTGACGGTATCTTATAACTACTATAAGAAATTATATACTATTGTAAGACTTTTAAAAATTATCATAGAAAATCTATAATATTAAATTTGTTATTTATAGATATTACTAAAATTGGTAATGTTATGATTGTATCATGTAAGAATAATATTTTATGGTTAAATAGAATCTAATTGGCAATATGTATCACTATGTTACAGAATATTAATTATTTATCAATGAAATAAAAATTTAATAATTTTTATATCATTATATAACTAATAATTTTTATTATTAATTATTTATGAATTATTTTTATGATAAATTAGTATCATTGAAAACTAATTTAGATTTTTTATGATGATAATATTTAATCATTCAATATGTATTTAAAATTTATAAAAAAAGATATTGTATATATTTAAGAAATTTTAAAATGAATATGATTTCAATTATATGAGTCAAGATAGTTTAATAATTAAATAAAAATAAATCTTGATATGAAATCTACTATCAATATTGAATGCATAATATTATAACCAAGTAATGATCTATGATGTATTTACTAAAAAATCTGCATGAAAATAGATTTGACCAAGAATTCAGACCTGATCCAATAAAATTTATATTAAAATATATATAAAAAATTAAGTATTTCTTATATAAAATAAATAATATAAAATTTTCAAATATTATATATTAAATATCATTATTTTTTACTTAATGTATAAATAAGAAGAATCATAAATTATCTACTTTTAAAGAACTTTAGAAAAAAAATATTTATGATTATAGAAATATGTTAAAATTATTTATATTTTTAAAATATTTTAAATAGTAAGATTTTTAAAATATTATAAAGAATAAACTAACGTAATTTATCTTTAATTTTCTTTCAAAAAGAAAAGAATTGATTTTTTATGAAAATAATTAATTATTAAAATTAAAATATCATAATATATTTGAAATAAGTATACTTTATAATATAAATAAGTTTTGAATAAGAATAATAAATAATGACTTTATATCAGAAGTTAATATTATTATAGTGGCTATGTACTAGATAACTATCCAATAGGTCTTATATTTGATTTCTTATATAGATGATTAATTAAAATTAAAAGTTGTATCAAATATAAGAATACCATATACGACCATGACTTCAATAAGATAAAAGGATAATATTTTATTATAAAAATATTTAATATTAATTTATAAAAATATATGATTATAAATATAATATTATTTTTAAAAAATATTTAATTTTGGTTGCATCTATAGTGATAGTTATAATCGCTGTAATAAGTTATATTGATGGTTACAAATCATTACTATAGGATGACTCAAAATTGTTAGCATAGACTAGTTTTACCAACGCTCACCAAAACTACGGTAATAGTTTTTAATAATACCACCTATTATCGTAGTTTACCAACCGTTGGTATAGGCTTTATCAATAATTTTTTATATTTTTTGCATGATTTTGATCACCACTATAGATCCTTTTTGTTGTGGTGAATATTTTTGGAGGAGCTCCCCAACTACTCAATTTTCTACCTTAATTGGGTACTTGAGGAAAATCTGACTTTCGTTGATAGCTAAAATTTCAGTCTCGAACTAGGCCATATTTTTGGTAGCCTCCTTCACTTCCTTGGACCGCCTTCTTTTTTTCTTTAGCTGTCTTGTCCTCGATAGCCCTCACTTGAGCATCAACTTTTCGAACCTTTTCTTCCATAGAAGTTGTGAACTGATTAAGTTTATCAAGCATCTATAGAAGAAACAAAAGGTTGGTTACATGAAGCAAAAATAGTAGTGAGGAGGAGAGAAGAACAATTTGACCAAAAAGTAGATTTTTCATTGAGCAAAAATCTCATTACAAGTCTTCTTTATTACAAAAGTTTAAAGAAGGAACAAAGGAAAGTACAAAAGGAAAAAGGTTAAGACTCCGAAGAGGCACCAGCAACCTCAACGTGAGGAGTGGTCGAGCTCGGCATCCATAGTGGGCTCGGAGTCCACAATGGGCTTGATTTCTATAGTAAACTCAGGCTGTACCTCCAATGGCTCCAAAGTCGCTTTAAGACCTTTCTCAGTCTCATCAGTGGCCTCGAGCTTACTCAAGTTGAGGTTGGGGAATAGCAGAGCAATTTGTACTTTGCAATCATCAAAGCCAACCTAGTAAACTTCCATCGACCCTTCGACGATTTTCTTAACAAAATATTGGGGTTCTTTTATTATAATCAAAGATTGCCCAAGCTACAGCATCTTTGGCGGCGGCCTCAATAGTTGCAACTTTCTCCTCGGCTACCTGAGCAATCTCCCAGCGGCCATCTTCTTCTTCTCCATAGCCGCGAGGGGCGGGTCACAAAGGTTAAGCTCCATCTCGAGCTCCATGATAGTCTTCTTCTTCTTTGTCAACTGTGCCTCAAGTTCGGTCACCCTCCCATAGTAGTGGCGATCTCAGCATCAAGCCAAGCCCTCTCCTCAATTCTCTTCGCTTCTCGCTCCTCAACCATCCTAAGGAGCTCCTTTGCAACTTTGGCCCCAGCCTCAGCACTCTGGGCCCTTTAGAAAAAGACTGAAACTGGTTAGTCCTTCATATATGATAATGATATCATGATTAGCTCCAAAAGGAGCAGAAAAAGCGACCAAGTCAAAAAATCATAATATCGATGAAAGTGGGAGAAGAAAGGTCAAGTAAGCTTACCCCAAGAAGCAAAATGCAAGAGGATGATATGATCTCATCCACAAGATGAGCCTTTCTCTCCTCGTAGTCGGTAGGTAGTAGGATCATCTTCATCAAGTCTTGAGCGAGCTGAAAATTTTGGAAGGTAGAATCACTCACCCAAACCCTCATTCCTAGGGTGACGAAACCCTCCTCGAACATATCTAGAGGAAGATGGTCGGTAGATTCTAAAGAAAGTTGTGGCACTTTTCCTCAAACTGTGCCTAATGATAGACCGACAGGAATAATGGAGGACTCTAGCATAGTTGAGCATCTAGCAAGAGAAATGAGGGCTTGGGATGGACCCGATGCCTCCAATGGCCCTAGAAGAGCAGACACCAGCAGGATCGCACTAGTAGAAATGGCTACAATGACTATGAGGTCATCCTTGCCATTAGTCATGGTCGAGCTTGATGCCTGATCACTGGTGGAGGCGAGGTGACTCCAACTAGTGCAGGGACCATCCTCTACATCAAAGAGCTCCTAACATTGTTTCTCTGCTTCTTCGAGCCTAAGATCTTCCAAGAAGAGTCCCCTCAGGAGGACCCTGACCTTTTCTTCATGACATTCTAGATCATTTTGGCAAAAGGCCTCATGACTACAAAATTGAGTAGAAAAGTTAGTCAGATGATGAGAACGAGCGGGTGCGATGAGAAAGACAAAAGGAGGAACTAAAGCAATACCTATGGAACTGACCAGACTCAGTCCTACATTGTGCAGATTCTGCTCAGTCAATAGCAGATGATGAGGTGGCATCTCAACAAAGAGCAGGAGTTGGAGGTCTTTTTTATCTACATCAAGAACTACATTATCTCTATTCTATGACTAACTGGGCTCAATCCAAACCTAGTTGAAGCCCTATGAGTGGCCAACCAAGATAGAGAAAAATCTATTCTTCCATCCTTGGATGGAAGAAAGAAGACTAGTAATAAACTGACATGGGGTCCTGGGCCAAAGTACCACCAGCCTCTTTTCTTAGGATGTTTCATGAGAATAAAGGGAGCCCGAAAGAGAGATGGTCTTGGGGAAAGATGAAGGATGTCGCAAAGGACAATAAAAGAGTAAAGGATCTAAATAGAGTTTGGAGTAAGGTGTGTGGTGACGATCTAATAAATGAATGCATAAATGGGAAAGTGAAGTTCAGATGGAAGAAATTATTCATAAATGATGATATGATCCTTCCGATCAAGAGTCACCCAACCATCCAGATTCAAAATCGATAGCTGGTATCAACTCGAGATATGATATTGACCTTGAAGTCGTACCAAATCAAACTTAGTCATAATGGATTCCTTAGTCTCCGGACCTGAGAAATGCTTGAGGATAGGACTCTCTAACCCCCAAGCTGAGGTATGTCCAGGATGGGATGAGGAGCCCTAATACCTTAGAAAGCTCCCACCTCCAGACTTATCCCCGAAACTTGACATTAGATAAAAGAAGAAAAGAGGCAGAAGGGCAAAAAGAAAAGAAAATATGATGAGAAAGATAAAAGGAAGACTATTGAGGAGAAGTGAAAGAATGAAAAAGAGGAAGCAAAAGAAGAAAGTAACCTCTGAAAGTAGCAAATGCAACCAGAAAAAGATCTGAACGACAGCGAAGGACCAAAATGATTGCAAAACTAGGAAAGAAGGAATGAAAAATTTCTTTCGACTGTAACAATCAAACCACTCATGGAGAAAGAAAAGAGTGCCAAAGAGAATGGGAGACAACTATATATACTCTCCTCAAATGGCCACGATTGAGGCTCTGGCCCCCTATCCCTCCACTGATGGCGACACGTTGCGTGATCTACGTCATTGAACCTTTCGACCATTTGCTGCACCTAGCCTGTAATGATGCCATGTAGGGTAAGATCCATGCAAATAGTCTACCACCAACTACACTTCGACATGTGGAGGTTGCGGCTAATGATCTCATAGATTATTAGATCAGTCAAAATAAAGGTGATGCAATGCTTCATTCCACTATCTCGACATTATGATTGCACAACTCACGAAATGATGGAACACTGAGATGCTTCTTTTCAAGATGACAATAATGCTGGGCGGTTGAAAAGACAACTTTCTAGAGAGGCATCGAGAATCAGAGGCGCATGAGAACAAGATTACCCCTTTCACTCGAAATGATAGAGTCGCCTCAGGATCATGAATGGGGGGTAGCCAGCTATCAAAGTGGCATCTCAAGCTTTCAACCTCCGATATGTACAGAAGAGGATTACCCAAATTTTCTGCCTCAGTGAAATGCCAGAAAGAAATTCTCAAGATTTGGTTAACTGGCACCACTCACCCTCGATCTAGTCAGCCTACAATTGGGAAAAACAATCAAAGGCCTGAAAAGATACCACCATAAGGCCACCTTAGATGAATCCTTATCAGTGCATTTCTGAATGCACAAGTAATCAGCTAAAGGATGACATCACCAACTCGATGAAAACAAAATTCGTTGACTGAGGATCAATTGAGAACCGACTTTCAATACTATAACTTCAGATATATAGCAGCTTTGGATTCCAAGAATTTCTGCTTTGCTATAGCTTGGTCAATTTGTCGAGCTGACAACTACACAAAATAATCCATAAGGCTAAGATCATTTAACACAAGAGACACTAAAGAGAGTCATGCCATTTAAAAAGGTTCATGTTCATTTTATTGAGAAAAAAAATTATTACAAATTGGCTTTGTGTATCAAAGCCTATTACAATGAGAAAGAAGGCACAGAATATAAGCTTGGTCAATGTTCTCAGACTCAGAGTTGGACCCTGCTCGATGGAGCCCCCAATGACATCCATTCAGAAAAAGCTTCCCCAACGACTTCCATTTAGAAGAATATTGGGGATTGCATAATAGCTTCCCCCCTTGGGAACTCATCCATCTCTTGGATGTTTCATCAAAAAATCCTAGAAAGTCAGCTCGGGAGGTAAAGGATTGCCCTCTAGAAAGGCTTAAGACCTTTCTATGGAGCACAATATCGAAGAGACCCCTCGAACGATCGTTCACTCCTTGTTTGGATCAATGGCCGGTGCAGGCTGCCACATCCTTGACCAAGCCTATGCCAGGGAGATGGAACTTTAATAATAAAAATTCAACCCTCGACCTTGTCTAGGTTAGTTGGAACATCAGCCACCTCCTCAAGCTAACACTTATTACGATCCCATGGCAGAAGCAACGACATTTTTCAATACCTCCTATTCCAAGTTGAAATACTTGCAGGCACATCCCTTTCGAACATCCTGTAGCCAACCAGAAGGTGGAAAAAAATTCCTCCATAGAGAAGTAAAAATCGACAACCATTGGACCTTTGGCAAGAAGCTATAATGGTAACATCGTGGAAGATGGAGGGGGCAAGCTTAACCTCAGGCAGCGAACCCCTCCATTTATAGAGAAAGTGGACAAGACTGCACCCTGCCACCATCCTTGTCGCATGCTAAGTGTTACTACCCAAATGGCCTCAAAAATCGTGCTTGTTGGGAAAGGCAGCCTAGCCGTCCCCTATTGCAGAACATCATTTTTAGAAAATGCCAGCATTAAAGGACCATGCACTTCAAGACCTCCGAACCGTATGATACTTTGCTGCACAATCCTCAAAATAAACTGCCTTGGATAATTTGTGGATTGTAGCGTGAGGCCTACCAACACCTGACATGTGGAAAACGCCAACAAATATGAGGTTCCCAAGATTCCACCCACCATGCACTATAGAATAAATGTCCTGAGGAAAGAGGTCAGATCAGTAACCGACAATTAACTATTTCCTTTGTCCGAAGAGATAAAACCACTTCGAATTCGAGAGTGGGGGGCAACTATTACGGGGATTGCTCGCTTTCAGACCTAACCTTCATTTCTCGAATCATAGCTGAGCATCTACTGATGACCTAATAAGATGAGACCATCTCGAACATCAAGAAGAAACTCAGAAACCCAAGAATAGGTAGCACTACATCGGCCTTCACTCGATCTTCAGCTTGGATGACTATCAGCCCAAGGTTGGGACCTGATCAACGATGAGAAATGATGCCCAAAGACCCACATGAACATCAATACACCCAGGCATAGCCTCGACTTTGCCCCAGGCTATTAGTCTACTTGACCAGTTGGATGATTTTCAAAATCTTCTAACAACCGTCAAAGTATGGGTATGACCTGCGAGTGACACCCCCATAGCTAACAAATTCGATCTATAGGGATGACTGGTAGCCATGATTATAGGATAGCGAGTGAATCCCAATAATCTATCAGATCGTAGCTCCATAAGTCATAACGGTTTATTAGATTTTTGCATAACAATTTATGACTCTATTTCTATATAAAAAAGATAATAAGGAACCATCCAGTAAAGCTTGACTCTAGAGCTAATTCTACGCTCTCACCCTTCACTTTAAACTATTCTATCAGTTTTAAAAGTCTTTTAAAGGCTGCATTTATAATTGCACTCTAATGTCAATTTTTTCAAGGTAATATTATTACTAATAATTTCTAAGATGATAATTGAATATTTTGCTGATAGCAATTGTGACATGATTCAAAATTATGAGCTGCCCCGCTTATTTGCATTCCTAATTTTAACACAGTTACTCCAATTTAATCCATCAAATTTTTTTTCACAGAAATCATTTTATTGGAATAAGTTTAAAAATAGAATAAGTTTTTAGGAATAATTTTATGTAAATTATTCCATCCAATAGGATATCAGATGTAGTTCCTTTGGGAGACGAACGGGTCAATGTAAATTCATCCGTCCGTCCATCCACTCATTTATCGATTTTTATTAAGTTAGATCTAACTCACCCGATGTTTTCCTTGATTAAAAAATCGGACTAATTTATTCCCTAACTAAATGCATTTTTGGAATAGGACAAGAAATCTTAGGTGGCCGCTGCGGAAAAGGCCGAGCACCCTCGCCACGTTGGGCGGACTCACGAGCGAATATTTTGTCCGCAACCCCGCTAAAGTTTGGCAGCCTCACGTGGCTGATTTTTTTTTTTTTTTAAAGAAAAGTAAAGAGAGACTACCGCCCCCTCACGTGACCGTCTGTCAGTTTCGTACATGCGTCCCCAGACGCAAGGAACCAAAACCACAGCACCAGCCTTTTCTTTATTTTTGGTGGACCATCACCGTCCTTCCCTCAGCACAAGTAATCCTACCATAAACAAACGCCTAGAGAGGAGCGAGAGAGGAAAAAAAAGAGTTCTGTGCCTTGGAACGCATTTCCGACACGTGCACCAGCCCAGAACGCGATGCTCGGCACGTGGGAACCGCATCTTTCGAGAAGCGTCTGCCACGGTGCACACCCTTCCGCTTTGTTTATTAGTTTATCAACGGTACCAATCCTCCTCTGTTTTCTCCGGTCTACTTCTCGCCATTAGTTTTAGACTCTAGAAAAGAAAGAAGGGAAAGAGCGAGAGAGATGGCGGACTGGGGGCCGGTGGTGATAGCGACGGTGCTGTTCGTGCTGCTGTCGCCGGGGCTGCTGTTCCAGCTGCCGGGGAGAGGGAGGGTGGTGGAGTTCGGCAACTTCCAGACCAGCGGCATCTCCATCCTCGTCCACGGCATCATCTACTTTGGCCTCATCACCATCTTCCTCATCGCCATCGGCGTCCACATCTACACCGGCTAGAATACAACCACCATTTCATTCTCTCTGTTTACTTCTTTGTTTTCTTTGGTTTTTTTTTTTTCTTTCCTCCTTTTAAAAGTAAGTGCAAACCTCTATTGTTCTTCTTCTTGTGATCTCAGTGGATTTGGGTGAAATAATTATCATCGAAAGTCCTGTTTTTTGGGCCATCTTCAAAGTATTGTAATATATCTTCCAATATATTGATTTCAACTCTCTTCTGGCAAGACATGGCATCAGTCCTGCTTCAAGGCGACCACCAAATGAAATGGATGGAGACGTCCATGGCCCTCTTTTTTTTTCTTTAAAAGTTTTTTATTTTATGCTTGACACGTGAAATGCCAGTCTCCAGCTGTTTGCGTCTCAGAATGGCATCCCATGAACGGTAGTCGGTGTCCATCGGGGCCCATACGCTTGGGAGTTATTATTGTCATGGCCGAGACATCTCAAGATATTGAAAAAAAAAAGGCATACCGAGCAGCGGCAACTGCCTATAATAATTCTATGTATTTGATTTAGATTACAACTCGATTACAATTAACTTTATCACCGAGACTGCATGAAAATCTTAGCTGCTTGGCATCGAATCAATTGGGAGTTTAGGAAAGAGTTGGCCTGCAATTCCAAGCAAAAGAAGATGAAATGAGGTTCTAATGAGAAATGATGAAAGTAACAGAGGAATCTCATATGGAAGGCATACAGTTCGTGTGCAAATTTCCCGTGGCTCTATTCCATGACAGAGATTGGGAAAAAGATGGACGACCCCCATGGCAGAGCATCCTGAGGTCATTCTTTTAATAATTGTGAAGATGGAAGATTCTTTACTCACCGTCCGTTATGATTGACTTATTAAAAAAAAGAAAAAATTGTAAAGCACCGTAGATATGAGTCAATTACAAAATGCATGACGGTGAGCACGAAAACGCACCATCTGCGGCGGTGAGTAAAGTATTTTCCTTGTGAGGATAATATCAGTTGCTGTTTGCTGGATCCAGCTTTTTACTGCATCTTTTGGGGAAAAAACAATTTACAGCATTTGTTGATCATATATTTGAAAACATTATTCACAGGATGTGATGGTGTGTTTGACCGAACATCACTATATACATCAAAATATGGTAGAGAAATAAATATTATTATATAAAACATTGAAAAAAAATCAAGTGATGGCCATTAATATTATGAACATCATAGTAGCCATTATTCGGAATGTAGGTACGCTGATTTCAAACATCATCATCATCATGGAGTCTTACAAGACTGATTCAAAAATTCATGCATCATCCAATACAGCAAAAAAATCAGAAAAAAATCAGATCAAATCTAAGATAATTAGGACTCACAAAACATAGAATAAATCCCACAGGTTGTAGAATTGAAGAGTCAATGCCCTCTATATCCATTATATTCCTTTCCCTGCCTCCTTTCACAGGCAATACCCATACGTGTGAAGATATCATATCGATAAGGAGCCCCTAATATTTTGCCAAAATGCAGCTATAAGATCTGGTGATGATGCAGAAAAACAAATTGTAGCCAAGGGTAATGCTTTGGAGTAGATGGCCTAATCGTGATGTTGTCATCAACTATTGAAGAAAATTTCTATTTCAACTATTGAAGAAAATGATATGCTTATGTGGTAATGTTTTTGGAGCTTCTGCATGTCCTGTGAAAGAACATACCTTTCAGCACGAACCTTAGTGGACAGATCACAAGAAAAGGACTAGGTACCTAGCGAAGGACTCATGAAGAAGGATCAAGAACCTCTTGGTAAACACTGCATCTGATGTGGGCCTATAAATAAGACAGTAAGTTCATTGCTATCAGTTTGGAACAAAATGAAAAGATGGGTCTGGTAATTTTATAAACTACAGCCTTTGACATGAAGAATCCTAATTCAAGCTGCAAAACATTCAGAAACAAGTTAAATTTTGATGAGAGCAATAGCATAGCAAAGGACATAGATCTTTCTATAGCATTCAAAGTGAAGAGGTTTGCAGGCAAGACCATGCACAGAAAAGAAAAGGGCCTAGTACGTAGAGAAATTCTTTGTGCACTTGAGGCGGTGGAGAAAAAATACACTGCTTTACCATATTGAGCCATATAGTGCAATTAATAAGAGAACAAGCATTTAATATCGCTCAATTTTTTTCTAACTAAAATGCCCCTTTTCTTCTTTTATTTTACTCGTGCTTGGCTAGGATATCATAAATAATGATAGAACATTATAACATTATAACAATCAACAGGATGTTAATAAAATGAACAGAATGTCAGGATAATATTATGATATCTTGTTTGCATACTATGACATACTATTGCATCCTATAAATAATTATTGGAATGTCATGAAAACAAATATGATGTCATAATATTTTTCTATAAACAACTATTAGAATATCATAAAAACCCTGTTGTATCATATGTTATCCTGTTGTATTCGATAAATAATTCACGGGATGTCATAAAAATGAACAAAATGTCATAATAATATTATGACATCATGTTTGCATCTTATAATATCCTGTTGCATGCTATAAATAACTATCAGGATGTCATAAAACGAACAAGATGTCATAATAATATTATGACATCCTTTTGCATCCTATAACATCTTGTTATATCCTATAAACAATTATTGAGATGTCATAAAAATAAATAAGACATCATAATAATATTATGACATCCTAAAAAGCAAGGACATCATAATATTATCTCGGATGTCATAACATTCAATACAAAAAAGCATCTTGGTCAAAAAAATTTGAAGAAAAAGCTGAGTTGCATTAAATATCTATCCCCTTATTAATTACACTATGTGGCGCAATCTGGTGAAGCGGCAGTGCACAAAGAATTTTCGCTAGTAGGTAACCTTGGACTGGCAAATGACCCTCTTCAAATTAAAACTTATGCCTTGTTGTCACTGGTTGACTAAAGCAAGTTTAGGGACCAAAAGAGATAAATTACAACTTGACCATGGTGGAATATCAACATGAAACTCAATTACAATTGGCACAAGCTTTGGGCGGCAATATGTCAATTTAGTGTAAACCTTAGGATAAGGTTAAATGTTTCAAGAGAACAACAAGATTGTTGATTTTTTAGATTTGAATCCTAAATATGCAGCTGAACATATTTGACTAATTATGAAATAGACCATTTAGGATTGGCAAGAAAAAGTTATGCCTAAATTGAGATCAATCTGCTAAAATGAAACTTACATAAAAATAAAATTTAAGTGAAGTGGAAGAGAAAAGAAACAGATGAAAAAGAAAAAGGTGAAGAAAATATGCCTCAAGTCTCCATCTTAGGGATTAGGAAGAAAATTGACTCTACTAGAAAAATTTTAATGAATCCGCATATTCACCACAAATCTCTAAATGGATTAACCCTACAAGTCTGTAGAAAATTTTGGCCATCCAACTAATCAGTCACCTCTTTAGATAAAAGTCTGGTTGCCACCCTGCCTCTGTCTTTCTGTGTAGTGCTAGGGACAGCAACCTCCTTAGTATATCCCCTATGTCTCTAGAACTTTTATTCATCCATCTAATCTGTTACCTCTTCAATAAGAGTATGGTTCCTACCGTGCATCTTTTTATGTCTGTATTGAGGTGGGGATAACAACCTCCTTGACCGTTAACCTTACAAGTTTTGAAAAAAATTTAGCCATGCCTCTAATCTACCACCTCTTAAATAAGGATTTGGTTGCTACCATGCGCTTCTGTGTGTCTGCGTTGCGGAGGCGGAAGCAACCTCATTAACAGTTTTTTCAGTAATGATGGTGACGGCCCGAAATTATCAAACTTAAGCTGAAGGACTCAGCGCACCAGGAATAGAAGGAACCAGTGCTAAAAGGACAGGAATTTAACCTAGGAAATATGGAGGTGGCAGCAAAGAAATACTTCTCAATAAAAATACATGGACAAGGAAGCACACAGTAGAACATGCTGCAATTTCTCAATTTCTACCCATCCTTTCCCAGGAATTTTATGAACTTAAAATACTATTAAAGACGATACAGAGACTCAGGATAACCTATTGACAAGTAATAAGAATAAATGGTTTGAGAACCACTGTTACAAATTAAGCTCCTCTTTAGTGTCCAAAATTCTCTCTGAGTTGAAAGGGTAACAGAACACTTCATATCTGAGTGAACATTAATGTCCAACAGAAGAAACGACATAAAGTTTACTTTGATAGTACTTCCAAATTTCGACAGTGAATTGATAAAAATGAGTAATAAAGTTCTACAACAACAAATGGAAAATCAGTAGAAGGAGCTAAGGTTGGTCCCAGCTCCTGTGCTGAAAGCCTCACAGATATAACAGATGGTTTGCCCATTATATTGAAAGCTCTGCAGTCAACAAAATTCAGTACAAATGCACTAGAGAAACAGAAACTTGAATTATGTATAAAAACCAGCCTTTTGAACATGATTCCCACCTGTACCAGAATTACATTTGTATCAACGTAAATAGTAAGACTACATGATCATCACTCTACTAGTAACCATTTTCTTGTCAGATAATGTATTGGCTTAATTGATGATTGACTTCAACATTGTGTAGCCACAATGGCATACATGCTTAAAAATGAGATAAATGGCAAGCAGTTTCCAAGATACAAGAAAACAAAAACTATGGGTTGCTTGTTATGTAGTTTGGGTTGTCAAATGTATCTGGTATGTTATGTGGATCCAAGTCAAGTGCTAAAACATTTTATCTGTACGTTTCTACCAATGACTTAAAACGCTGCAGCCTAGGATGCCTGCATGGTCTTCAGGTGGGGATGCTCAGGCACCTGCCTTAAACGTTGCCAAGCTGGAGGATGAGATTGATTTACAAATTAGTAAACGTTGCCAAGCTGGTCTCCAACCAAGTTACCTGACAGTAGGAGAGAGTGTAGGAGCCAATATTGGTGCAGGTGAAAGATAGTAGATCTCTATTGTTTTTAATAAAAAGTGGAAAGGAGAAGAATAGAAAGAACCTAGAAAGAAGTTTTAGTAGTGAGTGTCTTGAGGATTTGTGGGTAGCTATTGTCATGGGCTTAGCTGCAGGCATGTTGCAGGGAGTGTCGGCATAGGTGTGACACGGTGCTGCAAAGAATTTAGTATGGACCAAAATTTGCAATATTACTTAATACTTTAAAATGCTTGGGATAGCATTTAGGCGGATGCCTAGTTGGGGTATTGAGGGGAGCAATGGTTAGCCAAAGAGTGGCATAGCCATGGCATGATATCAAAGGGTGGTTGGAGGGGGGGGGGGGGCTTGGGATGCTTGATATTTGACATGATGGTGGACTGCCAAGATATGTATGGATACTCGAGGATTCCTCTTGATTTAAGGAGGGGCACAAAGCTTTGGCTATGTTCCCAACTCCCTAGGCCCGTAGGACAGAGATCCGCCGTGGCATAATTGCAGGGCAAAGGTAGTGTCATGCCTGTATGGTCTCGTGTAGAGGCGTTTGGGGCAATGTTGGTCGGACGAGCTGACCACATTATGCAGGATAGGGATATCCAAAAGGTCTTATGCTCGAGAAATTGTCTGGGCTACTCTATGCATTTTTTATCTCTATAGTGGAGCAAAGAGATAATAGAGGACTGGTCGGATAAGGATGTGGCCTACCCAAACAAACAAGTCTCGTTAGCATCATGGGATGATGTCTTGTGGAGATCCACGGGAGTTGGTTGATCGTGGAGCACGAGCAAGGCTAATCGAATATTGGTTGGATATGTGCCTTGGAGCTAGCCAAGGATAAAGAATGGCCAAGATGGTCATTCCAAGAAGAGGATAGCTTGATGCAAGGATCAACTAGTCGAATAGATTTACTTAATGGATAGACTTGGATGCCAATATTGTGGCAATGCACAAGATGCGATAGGCCATAGTCATAAGATGTTAGATGGTATGTCCTTGAACTTTCAGGATCATGGCAATGCATTATGATGTGCAAGTAGGCTGTAAACATTGTCAGGCGGTACGATCATTGATGGAAGGGCATGTCCAAAATGCAAGACTGTGATCATGACATAAAAGCTTAAAGGGGCGCTTGGATAGCGGGACCCGAGAGGGCTCGGATGTATACAATCGATTGTAGCTTCAAGGAGCTGCAAGGTATGCTGGCTTGGCGGTTTAGTTGGGCAGCACTAGAAATGGATTTGCCTGAGCCTCATGCATGGCAATGGCATTGCATGGTCATCCTGTGTAGATTTGATCTGTGCATTCCTAAATAGCAATTTGGTGGCTTGCGAATCAGTAGCACAATGGTTATATCGTGGCATGGAGGTACATTGAGAATCGAGACATCTTCAGTGAGCGAAACTTGGCTTAAGGGGCAAAGCTTTAAAGTTGGCACAGAGATGCTGAGCTGCAAAGCACTCTTGGAAAAAGTCTATGTCATGATATGGAGGTGCACATGATCATTGTGGTTCACCCAAGGGATCGGGATGCTTGCAGATACTTGTGGGCATGTTGCATGTGTTCGGTACAATAGAATTGCTAGGTAGGTGCATAGAGGTAGATGCTTGGTGATATGGCTGGACTACTACTTGCTTATTATATATCCGAGTGAAGGACTCAGAGGGGCTAGCCTTGGCGTGTAGCATGTAAGAGTGCCGCATGGGTATTTGGGTAAGAAAAACACTCATCCCGTGATAATTGGTATCAGAGCCAGGTTGGCTAAGTTGATAATCAATGTTGGGCTCGATGTTGGCTTTTGGTACGTGCAGTATCATGTTGCATGCATTTAACTGTGGATATAGGAATATCTAAAGCAGTGAAGAGATCTAGAGATATTAAAGTCCAGTTTCAAAGGGGCTGGATGTCTGAATCTATTGTGGGTGTCAACGACTCAGAATGGAAGAGCATGTTGCATGGCAATATGCTCAGTGCTGAATAATTAAGGTTGCTCATCAACAACACGAGTGGACCTGAGCCTGTGAACATGAAAGTCTACCCGTTTGTAGCTGAAGATATGAATTCAGGATGAAAAGTGCTCACAAATGCTGAAGCACTTAGGCTATATGCAAAATTGCAAGATAGAGTATCTCAAGAAACTAGAATCTTTAAAAAGGCAGAGCTAGGCAAATGGACTAAGGTACTAGGGTGTGTCTACAATATAGGTAAAGATGTAGCTTTTGGATTTTAAAGTGCAAGCTGAGGTGAAGACTTGGAGAGTCGAGGGGCTCAGTTGCACAAAAATACGAGACATTAGAAAAAACCAAATTTAATGAAACTACTCCCAAGGTGAAGGCGTTAGAAGGCTGAGGGACTAGAGATAGATATATAGCCAAGGGTGCTTACTCGCTACATAGGCATCTGATGTTACATTATAGGAGGTGAAGCATGAGAGCCGCACAGCATTGACCATGACAGTCATGAGGTAGATAATTAGAGCTCGGAGTGAAGACTAAGATGTTGAGGCACTCGAGCAAAGTGGAAAGTGACTTTGATTGGATATCAGGATCCCACTTGAGTCTGCGTTGGTATGGGACGATGCAGAGATATGGAGACGACTTCTTAGTACTTTGCATCGGTGCAATGTGGTAGCGGTCAAAGGCATGGTACTGAGTAGAAAAGGCCAGAATTACTATAAGGCCACAAAGTAGGTACGTTGCAAGGCCAAGCATTTGAAGATGAGTTGCTAGAGAGGACTATGTGGAGGGCCGGTCCTAGATCCAGTTGGGTAGGAGTTAACCCTTGGATGCAGTCCAAGAAGCACCATTAAGTATTACTGGCAATGGATTTAAGAAAGATGTTTTGGCTGAAGTATTGGCCGCTCTTAGATTGAGGCAATTAAGAGTAAAATCTTGAAAGAGTCCGGGGAGTATCACAAAATTTTTAGTTGAAGTTGATGGTTAAAGGACTACAATAAGCTTAGAGGATGCAGTGACCGCTCTTCGATTAGGGCAATCGGGAGTTAAGCCTTAGAAGAGTCCGAGGAGGGCCATGCAGTTGAAGGATCACAAGACCATGGGTGGATGACAGAAGCAGAGGCTAATACTAGATTTTGGAGTAGTTTGGGTTCTATGGAAGAGTCAGTGTGTGTGGATGATAGATTCTTAATGGTGGAGAAAGAATCAAGGATACCAAGGTCGTGCAGCTCAGACCTCAGGAACCATGATTGCAGTGGTTGCAGTTGATATTTCATCATGGTGACCAATATTCAAGTAGTGATTTGGACGTCAATGAGGGCATCAACAGCTTAAGTAGGGGAGAATTGTCACGGACTTAGCTGTAAGCATGTCATAGGGGGTGCTGGTATGGACATGGCATAGTGCACGAAGGATTTGGCATGGGCCAAAATTTGCAATGCTACTCGATACTTTGAAATGCTTGGGATAGCGTTTAGATGGATGCTTAGTTAGGGTGTTGAGAGAAGCAATGGTTAGCTAAGAAGTGGCATAGCCATGGCATGATATCAGGGGGGGCTCAAGATGCTTGATATTTGGCATAATGGTGGATCACCAAGATATGTATGGATACTCAAGAATTCCTCAATTTGAGGGGTGTGGAGCTTTAGCCGTGTTTCCGACTCCCCCAGGCCCGTAGGACACGAGCCTGCTGTGGCACAATTGCAGGGCAAAGGTGGTGTAATGCCTAAATGATCTCGTGTAGAGGCATTTAGGGCAATGCTAGTCGGACGAGCTGACCACATTATGCAGGGCGGGGATATCCAAGAGGTCTTATCCTCGAGGAATTGTACGGGATACTCTATGCGTTTTTAATCTTTATAGTAGAGGGAAGAGGTAATAGAGGACTAGTCAGGCAAGAGTGTGGCCTACCCAAAGAGGCAAGTCTCATGAGCATCACGGGGTGATGTCTTATGAGGATCCACAGGAGTCAATCAGTCATGGAGCACAAGCGGGGCTTATAGAATATCAATCGGATATATGCTTTGGAGCTGGCCAAAGATCAAGGATGGCCAAGAGAGTTTTGTTGAAGAAAGAACAGCTCAATGTAAGGAACAATCGGTCGAATAGATTTACTTGATGGGCAAACTTGGATGCTAATATCGTGGCAGTGCACAAAATACGAGCAGACCATGGGCATAGGATATTGGGCGATATGGCCATGAACTTTTAGGATAGTGACAGTACACAGTGATGTGCGAGTAGGCCGTGAACATTGCTGGACGGTATGGCCATTGATAGAAGGGCATGTCAAGGATGTAAGATGAAAATCGTGACACAAAAGCTTGAAGGGGAGCTTGGAGGGCAGGACCCTGGAGAGCTCAAATGTATACGATCGATTGTAGCTTCAAGGAGCTGCAAGGTGTGCCGACTTGGCAATTTAGCTCGACGGCACTAGAGTGGATTTGCCTGAGGCTCATGTATAGTAGTGGCATTGCATGGTCATGCTGTATAGATTTGGTTGTGCATTCTTAAAAGACTGCTTGGTGGCTTGCAGATCAGTAGTACAGTAGTTATGTCATGGCATAGAGGTACATTAAGGATTGAGATATCTTGGATGAGCGATGCTTGGTTTAAGAGGCAAAGTCTTAAAGTTGGCACAGAGGTGCCGAGCTACGAAACACTCTTAGGAAGTATCTACCTCATAGCACAGAGGTACGCATGAGCATTACAGTTACCCGAGAGGGCGGATTGCTTGTGGACACTTGTAGGGTGTCGCATGTGTTCAATGCAATAGAATTGCTAGACAGGTACATAAAGTTGCAAGCTTGGTGATATGGCTGGACTGCTACTTGCTTGTTGTATGTCCGAGTGAATGACCCAGAAGGGCTGGCATTGGTGTGTGGTATGCCGGGGCACCGCATGGGTGTTTGGATAAGGAAAACACTCACCCTATGACACTATGGCACCTAGATAGAAGTTTCTTGCCATTATGTGTGCTACATCTTATTTTGTTAATTATGTTTCAATTACTAGATTTATGCATCCATTTAGGCTTCTTTTTGTATTTATTTTTCATTTTCAAGTTATCATTTTAGGGTCTCCTTGATATATGGGTGCCTGCCCAGGGGCTAGAAGGCCCCCCAACATGCCTACCTACCACCTACTGTTTTTAGAATATTGATTCCAGTACAATCTAACTTGGTGCTATGACAAGAAAAGTTCTGATCACTTCACAAGTTGCTTTTTTCTAAATTGCTTCATATTTTTCATCCACGTCATTTAGAAAATTTTAAGTTTAAGCTTGACAAGGCTAAAGGTATCATACATTGACTGTACTTTATTG
The DNA here is from genome assembly GCA_006176705.1 of Cocos nucifera. Classification (NCBI taxonomy): domain Eukaryota; kingdom Viridiplantae; phylum Streptophyta; class Magnoliopsida; order Arecales; family Arecaceae; genus Cocos; species Cocos nucifera. The sequence goes on along the minus strand of QRFJ01004117.1, from coordinate 141,209 downwards.
TACTAAATAGGCAATAAGAACATTTCTCTGATAGACAATAGCAACCATCTTGATCACATTACAGTGTTAAAAACTTGTAAATTGGAAAAATAAATGGTTGCTAAGTTCATTTGAGCATGCACCTTCATGGGATGATCGACTAAAGAGACCAGAACTGCAAGTTACACTAATTAGATGAATCATTTTGGCTACCCCAAAAATCCTGCAGTTGGAATCCTTTAGCTGGTTTTCAACAGATCGGATCCCCAAATATGCAGAAAGAACCCAAGGCTTGCTAGCAATAGCATTCTCTGTGTGGTCAAAAGAAAATATTTGGAAATCTTTAGACACCATGAGTCAGTTCCCAAGAACTTTCATAGACAACACTACTAATGACATAATTTGAAATGTGTACAAACATGAGCTAAGGACATTGGATCGAAAGAATAAAATACTTGAAAGAATCAAATAAATGGTAGGTTGAGATGGATCCTCAGATATGAAAATCATGGAAATGGCCAGTGCACATTGGAAATGGCATCTATAGCATGTTAGGATGTGATTGATGACCAAACCTCTCGAAGGTTGTTATAATTGGAGATTAAATCAAGAAAAAAGAAACGCCCACATGGCCACCAAGCATGCATCTATACTTGCTGACATGGCTGCAAGTAGCAGCTTGTGGAAAAATGTAACTGGCTTTCAAGGAGCATGACAATAATTTCAGAAAATGCTGTCATTACATGTCGGTGGTTTGGCATGTGTTTGGTAGTGTGTGGAGTGAATTACCCCTGCATGCTGCTGCTTCTGTGCTGCCACATCAGTGCACAAGGATTCATGCATAGGTGGTCACTTGTACGCATACCAGCACTCCAATAATTTTATGGAGAACCATAGAACTCCAACAATAAGAGATGAGATCATGACACACCATAGCAAGAGGGTCCTACATGCATTCATGATTGAAAGAAAAACAATTGAGCACTTATCCAAAGGCAAAAGATCCAAGGAATGTATGGATCATCCCTGAATTACTGGAAAAGTATCACAATTATTCCAACCACTAACTAGAGACCTTCCAAAGGAATCTCATGCACAAACAGCACAGTAATAATATTCAATAAAAAAACAGCCACTTGCCCTTAGGTTCCAATAAACAAGGAGATATCTTGACTTTCTCATAAACAACTACCAATCATGAAAAACATTCGCATGCCTCATATAATTCGACAAAATTACAATTATTTCATATACAAGTATGTAATTATATGCAAAATGCATTGAATCAAAAAAAAAAAAAAAGCACCTCAAAAAAAATCTTATTTAAAAAAAAAAAAATCCTAAAACGCCATCCTATTTTCGTCTCAAGAACAGCAAGAAGATATCTCAGAAAGATTGAAAGTGATCTAGAAGGGTACAAACTAGCCCTTGAAAGGTTTATGCATCAGAACTAAGCAACCAATCATTTAAAAACAAGAATCGATAATGCAATAAAACAAAAGAAAATTCTAATTTTTAGTAGAAAATTCAACTGATATCACATCAGAGATTTATAAAAGCAAATAAAAATTCCATCAAATTCACCTGGCACCTCGTTGGAGGAAACTCTGGAGGCCGAAGGGAAGCCGAGGCAAAGGATCGCCCGCCCCAACCCGGAAAGATTGGAGACGATTGCCATGAAACCGAGCACCATCACCATCCCCAGCACCCAGGGCATCAGAATGAACCCGATCGCGAACGTCACCGACCCGCAGAACATCATCGCCAGCGACATCCCGAGTAGCAGCGACGCCAGCCCCGTCGGCGACAGCTGAGGCCGCGGCCGCCTCGCTGGCCGGGGTTCCGCCACCGCCCTCGATTCCCAGGCCGTCAGCGGCGGCGGCGGAGGCATCTCCGGTCCGGCTAGGTAGGGGGATCGGAGGACCGAGAGGAGGAGGGAGCAGAGCTCGTAGAGAACCCGCGATGGCTGGTCCTCGCTCCTCATGGCGGACGGAGAGCAGCGAGAAAAAAATTCCGAAATATCCCAGCGGTGTATAAATTTTCCGGCGATGGAGGAGGGCGAGGAGTGGGTGGAATGGGATCGAAACTTTTCTCTCTCTTCTGCAATCTTTTCTCTCTTCTTTCTGGCTTCGATCGGAAAGAGCTCCCGGGAAAGAGAGTGAGAAAAATTGGGAAGACCCACGGAAAATTCTGATATATTCACCCCCGCTTACCATGACAGCTACTAACATAACACGTGAACTAAGGGAGTGGGGATGAGTAGTAAAAAATAGAGACTATATTTATCCATTTTTGCGCAATTAAAACGTTACTTTGTTTTTAAGTAATTATAATATTTTGATATATGCGCGGTAAATAAGTTGAAAAAGGGTGTGTATTTATATATTTTACAGTAATTAATGCATTATTTGTTTAAAATTAGGAAGAAAGGTTGGCCACGATGAGATGCCGTGCATCAGAAACATCAAGCGCTCTTTGTTTTTTAATTTATCTTTTCTCTTCTTCTCCTCCTCTCTCTTCCCAACGGATTACAACTCGTATGGCTGTTTGATGCTTGTTGAGTTGTTAATAATGGAGATAGCATGCTTGAGTCTTTCTCTTTATTTTTTTTTTGGTAAGCAAGGTTTTCTCTTTAAAGCTCTATTGGCATGTAGCAATTTCTAATAACATAATATAATTGATATCTTATACTTAAATAATATTATTGTTTGGTATTAGATAATAATATTATATGTTTTTTTGTTAAATATATTATATGCTTTCAAAAAAGTAAAAAAAAAATTAACGTGTTATTCAATATATAAAGAACTTGCAGTATTCTCTCTCCTATTTTCCACCACAAATTTGAGTTAAAAAATAAAAAATAAATATTTGATCTATTACGTTCCCTTCAAAGAATTGTGCTAGTTAATTAATTAATTTTAAAAAAATATTCAAACATTTTCACTTCATCTTAATAATATTTTAAAAAATAATAATATTTTACAGTTTGAAAATAATACAAGATTTTTGTTGTGTTTTTGATAACAATTTAGACAACATAACAAAACTCAGATCCATTATACAATTATGGTTTATAGTACTTATTGAAAATTAATTCGCTTTGTAACATTTGACCATTTTAAATCTGCTGTGACATTTTATAATCATAAAGGATAGAAATGCATCATCATAACTGGATGATAGAAGCAAAGAACAATCTTATGTCAGATGCTAGAGCTAAATCATCAAAGAGAGGACCTGTTAACTAAGATAGAGAAAGAAGATTCAGCGAACATACTCTAAGCTAGTTGATTAACATTTCAAGTTTGCAAGGACACGCTATATATGATTCCAATTAATTATTTTTTTATGAAATTATTCCAATTAATTCTGCCACCGGCTCTTCTCATATCTACTTTTACAGCCATGGATGCTTTTGTTTTAGGGTCATCATCAAGGGAATAAAGAATTTTTTGACCCAAAAAAAATTGTCAAAGATGGACCTACCTTATGCCAGGCCCTTGGTATTATGTATTAAAATTGTAAGTGTCCAACAACAGCTATTACGATCATTAATTAACAATCATGTTTTTTGATAAATGATTGTTAAGAAATGTGTTATGCTGTCAAAGTGAAAATAAAATATCCATCTGTTAGAAACATTGCAGGGAGTCTTGAAATTGTTATAATCGTTATTACATAGCGTTATTGTTGCCGCAATTAGAAACCATGGTTATTTGGCTGTCCTACAACTTAAGTTACTTGGCTATCAAGATCGACGGTGGTCTAGGAGTGACGTGTCTGAAAATGTCCTTAATTCTCATTAGTTTGCTTCTTGATGTCCACTTTTTTGAAGGTGAATAAGATTAGAAATTAATGGCCAATGGCTTGGACCAGCCCATGGTTTGCTTGAGCCGGCCTATTTTCAGATGAGTGGAGCCAAGTATTCAATGGGTTAGACTGAGTTTCATCCAGCATTTCATGAACTTAGATGTGGCACGGATGTGAAATCTGTGTAAAATTGCAATAAGAAAATGATGTGGCACAGCACATGAAATTTAGATGATGCCTGAACTTGATGAGTAATACATGTAGCTAACCACAATTATTCCTTGGCCAGGCTAATTTCAGCAGGTTAGGTGAATATATAATGCGTTGGGTTGGACTGGAGTTAACTCTTGTAAACTGCAGCGAAATCCTTCTCCCATGCAAGAGTCTATTACACTTGTTACATGAAGCAGGTGCTAAACCATTTCTAAAGCTTATAAGCCAAACTATTCTATTAATGCATGGCTACATGCAAATTGCGTTAACTCCGGCTAGCCATGCTGATTTTTTTGATCCATATCATCATTGTCGCATGTGTGAATACATAACTATTTCAGTTGTTGTACAATCAAGGCACTAAGCAAATTTATGTTGGATAAGCAACATTGGCCCGTTGCCAGATCATGGTAAAGGTTGGATTTAATTCAAAAGGTTGCCCCCCATTATCGCTCTCTTAAAAAAAGGAAAAACAAAAAATCTCCAAAGTGAAAATTTTGGCCAACTAAACTAACTCTTAGTATCACTCATATTCAAATCAATAGAAAATTATCATTAAATCGGATATGCAGCTTTTGTCCGCTTTTGATCTAGAAACATCAAGTATTTGTCGAGGTTTGTAAGACATCAATTGCAAGTGTGGAACATACAAATACTGGAGATATAATTTCAAAAAGTCTACCATTTCCAAAATTGATATTTCTATGAAAATTTATGCCTTCTGAAACATGTTTAGATTTATTATGATAGATATCAAATATTGATATAACAAAAATGCATAAAACATTTAAAATAGAGCAGCCCAACCTAACAAAATGTTAAGTATTTGCGTTTTTGAATGAAAATTTACTTTAGTGTCAAAGAAGATATTAATATATTTTCAATACTTTTCTTCATGTGCATTTTTTCTAGGTTGGAAATTGGAGTGAGATCTTAAATAAAAAATTTAAAATATAGGTTAATATGCAGGATTTAAAGAATGAATGGTTTGCAAAACTGGAGAATTATAGCATTGAATGGCAAAAAATATCAAAATTTTATTGGTAAAAGATACATAGTAATTATAAAGCAGTCCATACCGTTTTTTCTCTCACTAAAAAAGAAAAAAAAATACAAAACCTCAATTCGCTCATAGTTCTAATGGTTGGATGAAACACATGAGTTATCTCATGACTCAAAATAAAATAATAAATACAGATAATACAAAAATAAAACATATATAATGTAAAGTCAAATATAGTCCATATAAATATAAAGACAATATCAACTAATAACCACATAGGCTTAAGACAAAAATGATTTCAATAAAAAGCAAAATTTTGGCCAACTTACCGAAGCACCTAGTTTTGGATCAGACCTTTTTATCCATCCATAAATAATCCAACCAAACAGTGAGTTTACTCTAAAATACAACTCCATCAAATTATTGGATCAGATAGCTGCATTTTGGATCAAATTATTAAATCATATTTGAAGATTTTTTTTTTTTGATAATATAACTAGATAATTCATACAAATTTTATATGAATACATTCAACAAAATTTGATTTTAAAAATTCTCAAAATAATAATCGATCAATAGGATATCCTTCTGAGTGCAGAGCCATAAAAAAAAAAAAACAACCCAATACGCAGGGGGGTCAAGCCCGGAGTTTTAAACACGAAGTTCGAACGATACATTACACAATCAGCAGAAAGAAACTATTCAATCATGTACCAATCTCCTCGTGGTTGGTTGTACACGTAACTACGGCCATGTCATATAGGGACAAAGCATACTTCCAACTTTGTGGAGAGAATATGTTGCGTGGCCACATCACGTGCGAAATAAATCCCGGAGAACGTGCATCTGCGGTCGCCGCGTCCCGAGTGCATGCCAGGTGGAAGGACAGGCGTCGCCTGCCCCCTCGGTACCCGCCCAATTGCTCGCACCGGTGCCGCTGGTGCTGCTATTATTGCCCTCGCCATCACCACGGCGTTGGCCTTCGCTTTCCTTCCCCTTCTCCATAGCCCCCATCTGCAACTCCTAGCCAAAGATGATTTGAGAGAGAGATGAAACCTAGCAATCGCTTTTCTTCTTAGGTTTATGTTGTGGTTGTTGTTCACTCACCGATACCAGAAACCTTCTCTCCTCGAGCAAGGCCTCTCCCTGCACGACATAACACAAAAGAGAAAGGGAAGGCATGATGAGCATAATATATATAACAGGTGCTTAAACGTTATGGTTTTTTAATTTTTCCTTTCATATTGATGTTTTCCCCTCTTAATAATGCATCCGGGTTTTCTTCTTTCATTCTTCCTCTTGTTATTTACATTTTTTTTTTTTTTTTTTTTTTCAACTGCTACGTATTTGGATGCATGTAATTAGGTCGTTTGTGATAGTCATCGGAAGCCGAGGAATGATGGCACCGCTCGCCAGGGGTCCTGCTGAAGGCGGTTTGGCAGCTAGAAATTAAGTTGGAAATCGAGCGCAGTACAGGCAAGTGATAACCGATAATCCTTTTCTTGTGCTGCTACGGTAGATAATCCCTCCATATGCACCGGTTTGGGATGCTGCTACGACATCCCTTCCATCGTACGAACGATCAAAATATTTGCAAGTATTTATATTCCTAGCAAAGAGATGAATATCCAATCCAACCTTTTCCTTGTAATTGATGTTTGAGGTTTGCCTTCTAACAAGCATGCATCCTCTGCAACCCAAAGAAATTCCATGAACTAAGACATATGGTAGTTCGATCCGGAGAAGCTAAATTCAGCAACCACGGCAACCCAACTTTAGGAACTTTCTATAGTTTTAGGTGGAGAAGGTTCACCACTAATACTTAGGTTTTAACGTGCCGCTAAATTAGTTAGATATCTTTATAGAACACCAGTCTTGGGATGTCTCACTCGCATAAGCTAAATGACCTATGTGAAACTAAATACACATCACATACTCTTTTCATTTAAGCACTAGCATCCTTATTAGGCTAGAGATTCAAATCCATTCAAAGCTAAACACAAATACTACAATCTGTCCATAATCAACCTCAATGGCCCGTGTTATGGTGTCCTCTAGTACACATTGTGCCAAATCCATTTTAATACCATTTATAACAATCCAATATCTTATCCAGAAAAACTAGCAGTAAAATATTATTTGGATTCATACAAATATCCAAAATCTTTTCGATCAATAACTAATGTAGGACTAAACACATATCCATATGAGTCCTTATACGAGCATAACCCAATCAGATTATCCTATTTTAAGAAAAAAAAGAAAAGCTCTACTCTTTCTATCTCTTTCTCGAGTCATGAGGTATCTAGAATGAGAAAGAAGACACACACACATACATATAGAGAGAAGGGGGAGAAAAGGGGAGAGCGCATGAAAAATAATTTTAAAAATTAACTAAAATTCAAGATAAAAAATTAAAATATTAAAAAAAATACAAAATGTCCTAGCATGATATTTGGATATGCAACTATCCCAGTGAAATAATGATAGAGTCTCAATGCTAGTATTTTAAATCTTGATTTACATTGTAGAAGTTCAATGTACATGAGTGATGTCGAAAGCTTGAGATTTCCACCATCGTGGATACACATGAGAACTAGCCATCAAATATTTACAACATGAATCACTATATTATTTATGCTCCTATATGTGAATCATTGAATTATTTTGTTTCACAAGATTTGTCCAACCATCCAAAACTGGAAAATTTGGGCCATGCTAAACAAGATAGGTCAGGAATGGGGATAATTCAGCTATCCAATTCAGTCCTAGATCAAAACCAACCTAAATTAGCCTGAACCACTAGTTTTGTTCAACTCCAAATGATTTCAAGCTGTTATGAAACTGAAACAAGTTTAATTTTTTATAACCATCATCTCCCCTCTTTCTCAATCCTCCTATCTTGCGGCTCATCTTCTCTTGTGCGATTTCCCTCACTGGGGTTAACGTTTTAATTTGTCACTACTGCTGCTAATGTTGATGATGATGATAGCGACTACAGACCACCATCTCTTTCTTTCTCCTCTCTCACCATGCTATCATCTTTCTCTTTCTTGCCATCACCATACCGCCACCTTTTCCACAGATGATGATGACGAGCATCAGAGTCTTGCGATTGTAAATCTGAGGTCGGTTTGCCTTTCTCTCTCTCGATTTTGGTATGTCTTACAGCGGAACAAGACATACCAATACCCTATAAAACTGATAGGTATGACTACTGGTATCGGTTTAGCAAATTTTGCCGACTCAAAAAAAAAAAAAAAAAGTTGAAGAAGGCAAGTAGATCATCCACATGAGTTGAATGGAGAGAGAGAGGACTTTGGGTATCTTCTGATATTGTACGGTTACAACGCTCGGTCTCATATCAAAAGCAAACCACATTTGTTCCATTGGGAAATAACATGAGGTCGAGGTGCATGTCAAGGACCGCCATGTAAATGACGTCACTCCAGATAATCACTGCTCTCCCAAAACAAGGAGGACGCTCAGTCTTAACATAAGAACTTGCAAGTTCAAGTTGCTAAATAACGAAGCTTGGATGTTCATAGCTGTGCTTGAGCCAGTAGAAACCAAAGAGCATGCTTCCTCAAATGGCTAAAGAGTGAAGCTTTGACAACTTACATATCACAGCTAAAACAAACATGCAGGTTGCGTTGCTTGCAGCCCTACTGTAAATGATTAGTTGACAGAAACGGATGTGTGAAATATTTAGAATACTTTTGGTTACATTTTTTGGTTTTTAATTTTTTGATTTTTTTTAAATTTTTGCTATTTAGCAAAAGCAAAAGCAACTACATTGCTATAAAATAAAAAACATGAAAAACAAAAATTTTTTACTTTATATATAAAATAATTATTTTAATTTTTTTAATTTTTAATTTTTACTTTTCATGATATTATCATTTTTTTTAATTTTTATTTTTTAAAAATCAAAAAATAAAAAAATATATATTTCTTTTAATAACTAACCAAACGCATCCTTGGTAAAACAAAAAATTCTGCTCCCGTGATGCATAGAAGTAGATCGAGTGGAAAATTTGCTATATTGGATTTGTAATGAAAAAGTGGATGAATCCTGCGAGTCTTCTTTTTGCTCTTTTGCATGTCCAAACCGTTGGAGGACAACACCGAGAATTCCAAGCTTGTTAGACGGCAAAATTTACATTGCAATTTGATCGCCCCACCGTAGTTCTGCTTATATTAAGTTGTTCACATTCAGCCTTGAATTTTAACACAGCTATACACGTGAATGGTGTTTATTTAACCAATAATTCTTGCTTATAGTAAAACTCTGATTGAGAATGCAGTTGGGTAGCATTAACTGTTAAATCAACTTGGACCACTAACTTGAAATTGACCTGAGATTATAGATAACTTAAGGGTGATGCACACGGAATGAGAATTGTATGCGCGATCTTTCATGTTGGGTAGTTGTAGCAATGAAAGAACTAATCTTTTAGAAACATCTACCGTCATTGAATATGACCATAATATATGACTGGATGGTGCTAGTTAAAATAACTGGATTCCTTTTCATGAAGAACATACCTTCTCATGGAGCCTGGCAATCATATCCATCATCAATTGGGTCTGCATTCAGAAGTGAGAAAACAAGTGTTTGAGCTAATTCTTTCTTTGACTCTAGCGTGGACCTATCTCCATAATGCAGTATAGTTAGCTCTAGTAATGGTTCTTTGTGGAAGATTTATTGAAAAGCAGACTTTACAAAAATATGTGCTCATGTTCATACTACTGATTAAAAAGATGCCAGAACATCTGACCAGTGTGTATTAATCCAATATCTCAGTCCAGTATTTTGTGAAAATAAATTCTATGAATTTCTCCAATAGTTGCAGATAACTCTGAGATGTACAAGTGATCTAAGTTCAGAAGATCATATAGTTGACAAAATATTGGAAACATTGCACTTCAGATGTTGTCAAGCCATCCAAGTTCAGAGGATTATATGGTTGACAAAATACCGAAAACGTTGCACTTCAGATGTCGTCAATATTTTGTTGTACCATCTGAGGCTTGTTTTGCAATGTGTCTAGAGGCAAAGCACTTAAAATAAAGCCCTAGGACTTACCAGATGACTTTCTGTTGTACGCTGCATATTATTGGAGTCCACACACCTTTGCTACTTCATGAAATAAATAAATTTTAGAAGAGAGCATGCCTAAATCTGAAAAGGAATTATCAGCATCATGAATTGAGCTGCTTCAGAAGGTAAGGACTTAATCTTGAGGGTAGATTTGGAAAGATCATGAGTTCATCTGATTTAGAAGATACTAACTTGATTTGTGGGTAGATATGGACAACTTAATCGAGGATTTGTTAAGCTAGTAGTTACGCATGGTTAATTGGTTATATTCAGCTGAGTCGGAATGGAAAAAAGAACCTATTAAATAAAGCACAATAAAAACAAAGAGCTTCTAATGTGCACTTCTGAGAGATGGGTAGTTTGCACGTGTTAGATAATAGCAAAAAAGATCAAAATGCCCACAACATTCTCAGAGTACTAAATCTTACTCAAATATTAATTGCATTGATTGTGTCATCACCTTTGTGCTGAAATCCAAAAACTTGAATACTCCAATCTGAAAGTATAGGTGGCTGTCAGTATATTGAATCACGCATTAACTTGTGACCTGGCCTGTCAAAGTTGACAATTATTTAACTTATTACCTTTGTAAATCTAAAAGATTGAATGACCGCAATATACTTCCTAACGTGGCAATACTCTCGGTCCAGTTATCAAAACCATTTCCTAGTGCAACCAGAGCCTACAAATCCTTCTAAAGTGCATCTACATAGTTCATCTAGCATATACATATTGGAAATACTCAGAACTGCCGAGAAATATAGCTTCTCAGAGGGGGGACATCAACATTACAACAGTGCTTACAGTATGGCATTATACCTTCCAAATTCCATCTTCTATATCCTCATGAAGTATTCCTAAGCTTCGGGAGAATATAGATGATGGCGTCTGCATTTACTGCTTTCAACCTTTGTCAACGCAACAGCATTCTTCTTGAATCTCATGGAAAGAGGAAGAGGTCCCTGGATAAGGGAATCTGTGTTGTCGGGAATTATATCTATTGAGCAAAAACTTTTGCATGTGCCTTCACAATCTCTAAGGACATTCCCCGTTGATTTCATTCACTACCCTTTCTGTCATCCAACCTCTACTTTCAAGTCCATGATCCAGTCAGCAGCTTCACTTTTTAACATCTTGAATCATGCCTAATGGCCTACATGGATTTGTCTCGACGACCAGCTTCTACATTTCTAAAGAAGTCTAAACTCTCTATTGAATTGCTAATCATCTAGATATGACCTTGTTTTCATCCATTTTTATCAACTTCCGCTTTTGGAACTTGTCTCCATCTCTGCAGATATAGTAGCTTTGAGAATCATTGATATATTATGACCATTCAGAGAATGTGCATCAGACGAAATGGTGATCAATGCCAGAGCAAAATGGGCAATTATAAGGCATCTAAGAAGTCGAAGCCGATGCATGATATATTTATACAACTGTACTAATGCTAAAGCTTTAGAATCACCATCTTAAAATTAGACTGTTTATAAAAAAACTTTGTTCTCTTCATCTTTGTACAAGTAGATTCCCTAGGAGAGGTTTTCAAGTAAACCCTACAACACTGGTAAGCCTCCAACACTGGTAGCAGTCACTTTCACCTCTGCTAAGATGTTTGAACCAGCAACAACTGCGGTAAGGGTCAATCATTCACTGTAGTGGCTTAATCAAATGATATCATTATAGAAGCATGAAGTGCTATATGAATCAGAATTGCAGCATCAAATAATAACAGATTTGACAGCATCCAGATTGCTATAGAGGGAGAGAAAGTAGGTTTCTAGAGCTAATAGGCTTATAGGTTATGAAAAGATGTAGTTGGATTATGAAAGCTCCTTTCTTTTTGGGTGGGTTTGGGGGAAGTTGGGCTGTGCTGCCAAGGATTTCTTACTGGGAAGAATGTTACTGTCATCTGTTTTAGGAGTTAGAAAAAGGATGGCAAAACAGGAAGAGAAATATAATTTGGTTGAGAGACAGGTCTCCTCATATGGAATGGGTTGCAATCTGTGAAAGATGGTGGGATAAGATCAAACAAGTCTATTAGAGTTCATGTGATGAGTTTGTGGTTTGTGACCGGTCATGATTCAATGGTTGGAGGGGTGAAAGCTAGGAATTTGCTAAGTATGCAAAGGAAATAATGTTATCTCCAGATATCTTCTAACGAAGGCAACTTGTGGGTTAAATGTTCAAATAGAATGTCACGTAAAGTTTCAAAAATCAATGCAAATTGGAAGATAGAAATTAGATATAAAAAAGAAGACGCTAGCATTTTCTGGTTAATCACTAGAAAATGGTTATTAAGTTTGTTAGTGCGAATCTAGATATGATTTGACTAAATGAAAATTTGATTTTAAAAGATTATAGATCCATATGGTATAAAATAGAGGTGCTTAGAATGGAAGTTGGGCAGCAAAGAAGGCAGGAGAGGGGATTTGAAAAAATGGTTAAGGTCTATATTTAAGATTGTGGTCTTGGTCTAGGGAATCTGGTAGCAACTGAATAAAGAATTTATTGGATTACGATGGCCAGAGACTATTGTATGGAGCACTGGTTTGCTTAGGAATTAAACCATCCATTCAAGAAGGAGAACATATGACTTATTTCTAGGCATTAAAGGTTGGTGTACATTTCTCTAATGGCACTTGCATAATTATGTAGGCTAGCTCAATGCTGAGATTTTATCTTCTTGCAAGATTTCCAGTAAACTTAGAATTCTCTGATTTAAACATATTTCCAATCACAAGGTTAGCGCAAAAAATAGATTAGTGCAAGAACAAGATCGGCAATGATTAACGAACAGAATATAGAGTCCAGAAAGAGCAAACTTGTTATCTGTCATTAGTTATAACAGGCTTTGGGATATGAGAATACAGTAATGATGAGTTAATTTCTCATAAATCTTAATTCTGTTATTAAGTAATGCTGCGAGCATACAGCCCTTTCTTTTGAAAGCCTTGTGGCTTCGCTTTTATAACATTTTCCTGCACCACCTACTAAAATCAAAATAACAATCTTAAACATCATCATTAGGAAATATGTTTACCAAATTGATTTTTAAGATGATGCTATTCAAGAATTAGCTTCACTAAGTGTAAGAGTGTCAATGCCATCTTCTGGTTCTTAAGAGGCATTATAAAATGCTACTTGCTAATATAGCTGTTATCTTCCCACTCAAGAGGAGAAGGGATTCTAAACCTTCGCATTTAAGTGCATGTGCATGGGCAGACCCTGATTTTGAAAGTTGAGCTAAAGGAAATTGCATGAGAGATCAAAGACATGGTGAGCAAGTATACTTGGCTGACGAAGCTCAAGCATATAATGGATATGCTCGAGCCTTGGAACAATCATTTTTAAACAAGATAGCTGAAAGGTCAACCACATTAATGAGCAAAATCAGGAAGATGTCAGCAAAGACATCATAATTTATCCTTAAGCAGTATTGGAAGATACCGAAAGTTAAAAAGACTTTAATAAGAGTTCATGTAAATGCCAATAAAGATGACCTAAATTTATCCTTAAGCAGTATGGGTAGATAATACTATGAATTTGGGGTAATGAATGGCCTGAAAGGGAATCAACATTACTTGGTAAAAGGAATTGGAATTGAATATATACTTGCAAAAAAGATCTGAGAATGCTTATGACAATGTCAATCACAAATTCCTATATATAATTTGTTTAATGAGGATCTCCTCCTTTATTTAAGAAAAGTAACGTCTGTTCAATTTGCAAAACTAATACAAAAACATTCAATTTGCAAAACTAATACAAAAACATTTAACAATGCTATGTAATATGGAGTGATGTCCTTCTGTGGGAGGTACAATTACATATACAGTGGTTGGAGAAGGCATAGTATGAACATGGATATAAGGAGAGTTCAGTAATGGAGAGAGGCTTGGATTGATGTGGATGGGTCCAGAAAGAGGATCGATGATAATTAGGCTGAAGCCATAGAAAGTGATTGCAAAATTGCTTTTTCCACGTGTTTAGAACTTAAGAGGAATTCCTGTTACATGACTTAGCTTCAGTTCAGCTACCAGACAAAATAGTCATGTAATCATATTTATCCAAGTTCTCAATGTTTTGTTCAAATGATGAGAGAGATTTTTGTGAGGGTAATAGTGCATGTGCGAACAAAAATTGCATCTGACCTTTTTTGACGTTGTTTGCTTTAGTGCACAATCTAATTCCTTTTCGATTTGACTCAGCTCATCCAAGCTCAGCTGGGCAAGATTTGATTCATCAAGAGACCTGCAAAATATTTCACTCTGTATTAACCCATGCATAAACTGTAGTGTTCTTTATTTTGCAGATTTGGTGGTACGAAATGTTACCTTTGGGCAATCTGCAGAAGCTCATATTTGGTTCTTGGACAAGCAAAGCCTTTGACAAGACCCTGAGCGACAATGATGAAGCAATGTTAACTGAACAATAAGAACTAGTTTACTTTAGTTGCACCCACCCATCCACCCACACGCTCAGGGTATGCTACTCAACATATCCATTACAACAACAAATATATATATATATATACATGAAAGCTGAGTATGTTCACCAGCTGGGTATGTTCACCAGTTTCACATAAGAAAAAATAGATCTGGTCTGGTTCATTACACATTAGCATAGATTGCTATTATAACCAAGGTTCGATGCCGAGATCCGTACCAATCGGCTACCAATTTGGTATGGTACTAGTTTAATACCATACCGACACGGTATGGTAAGGCATGCTGTTCAGAATGGCACGCTATTTTTTTTTTTTTTTTTGAGTTTTTTCTTTTCTTTTGGCTCTCAAGATCTCTAATCAATTTTGTTTGTTTCTTGAAAGATTTTACTTTTCAAATTGATGTTTATTGACATGTATTTAAGTCTGATGTCATGCTTTACTCTAGGGACAGCCTTGCAAAGACTAACCTAGAGATAGCCTTATAAAGACTAGTCTGATGTGACCCCACTTATGGATGAATCGATATTGAACATTAAATTAAAGATATTATTGGACCATAATATGATCAAATCAAACAAAATATAAAATAATTTAATTAATTGCATGTATTTAAAGTATACGTATCGAGATCTAGAATCTAGTAAAATGCCGATGTTGTACATAAATATCCGAATCATTTATATATAATCAGGAGACATATCAGCCCATCTGTGACACTTAGGCTTGGTCCCCACCAAACTAGGGCCCAAGCTCCTTTTATTTTTCCTTCACATGGCACCACTTTAAGTAGCGTGTGGAATAAAGTATATTGAGGAGGGGAGGCATGTGTCTTATTAATGTGTGCCCTCTCTCTCCATGTGCAGTCCCGGCACAAGCGGGCAATAAAGATTAAGACAAGGATGTAAAGACCCAACCCAAGGCCCCATCCTCCCTCTTCTTTTCTTCCATTCCCATTGCACTCTCTCTCTCTCTCTCTTCTCTCTCTTTCTCGTGTTCTCATGCTCCCACTCCTCCCCTTCTAATTTCTCTCACACATGCGCCCAACCCTTGAGAAGTACTCTCTTCTTCCTCTCTAGGCTAGCCCAAAAGAATTTCACCGTGCCACCTCCTACTCCTTTCCTGTGATAGGAAACAGGATAAGGTTAATAGCCTGTTTCTCTACAGAAATTAGAAATTGATAAGATCTTTGAGAATTTTAGTAATTATTGTAATACATTAACATGTCACTAAGTTTTAACATCTGCAAGGTAACTTAATGCTTCCTGGTGTATTTTTAAAATAGGTTAATAATTTTTGCATCTATCTAATTAAATGGTCAGGCATGTTATGTTTTATCCATGGTATTAAAATTAAATATGTCTTTTGATACTTCTATAAATAAATTAGTTCGATATATGATTTTCTCTGAAAATGATCTTAGAAAATGACTGGATAACTTATGAAAATATTTTTGTATATATTCAATATGACTATGATCTGTTGTGGCCCAACCAATAGATATTGTATGTTGGTCTTGTCAGCCTATAATCTGAGAAACTAGTTTCGACACCGCACTACTGATAAATTGAATTATAGTTATCTGAGGGCCTATTATCTATTATCTATTATCTATTACCGACTCATACTACTGGATTATGTGGCTATAGCCAAATATTAGATATAGTACTAGTTTGTGAAAAGTATACATTTGAAAAGAAAAGGATTTATTATTTTATGATATGTGATAAGAATTGACTTTTGCCCAATCAAGTATATGTATTTAGTTTTGTTATGAATGAACATGCTTTGACCCACCATGAGGTGTTTTAACACTTACTAGGCTACTATAACTGATTATTTTTCCTCTTTTCCTCTATTTTCAAATGCTAAACGCTTACGGGACTCTACGAAGCACGTCAACTAGTTGTGAGTACTTTATAAATACTAGTTACTCTAGTTTTTATAAATACTAGTTACTCTAGTTATCTTTGTTAACTGGTCTTGTGTTTAGTTTAGATCTGAAGGTTGCTATCTAACTTTTGTTAATATTATCTGGAAGTGTTAGACTTTTCTGATCCCAAGATTATATGATAATGAAAAAAGATAGTAGAAAGTAATTATATGACCTCTCGATAATTGAAATTATTATGATTAAAATTATTATGAAATGATTGGATTTATCATTCAGTTAGCCTTATGGTCTATGGGGTCTGTCTTGCAAGCATGCAGCGTTTGTTACGCTTTGAATTTGGGGCATGACAAATTAAGTGGTATCAGAGCTTAGATTTAAGATTACTAGGGATAGTGATAAACTATGATTGGAATAGTGATATAAGAACTTAGGATCTAGGATCTTTATGATCTATTGGAAAGGTTGAGAGTTGGATATAGATTAAATCATGAGACATCTCTACTTGTTTTTGCTTCCTTATTGATAATCTTGTATTATTTTCTCTAAATATTACCAATTATATTTTTTTTACTTTTTGTTGAAATTAAGAATGCCATCTTATCGTGCATGTGGCCAAAGAAAAAATGATTTGCTAGGAGGTTCTCAGGGTGAAGTTCCTCATGAATCCATGGCTGAGAACACACAG
Organism: Cocos nucifera; assembly: GCA_006176705.1. Lineage (NCBI taxonomy): Eukaryota > Viridiplantae > Streptophyta > Magnoliopsida > Arecales > Arecaceae > Cocos > Cocos nucifera. The sequence goes on along the minus strand of QRFJ01004117.1, from coordinate 124,071 downwards.
GATTAGGAGCATTTAAATCAGAATGTGAATCCTAATGTTCAACAAGGAGCGGTGGTTGATCAGCTAATTACAAGTAACTAATCCTGGACTAGCTAGTAGTTCCTCTAGAGAATGTTGTTGAGAATCTACATCAAATGCTTGAACTAATTCAAGAGGTTGTGAGGTTGGTGCAGAGGGAGTTGCCTCAGCAATCTTTGCACTCATTACAACAAATCCTAGCTCATCTGATCATAGAAAGAGCATAACAGACTTCAGAAAGATAGCCCCTACAGTCTTTAAGGATACTAATTCCCAAGAGGCTAAGGCTTAGATAGATGAGATGGAGAAAGCCTTTAAGACAATGGAGTGTACTGATGAGGAGAGTCAGATTCGCTACTTATATGCTTTAGGATGGAGCTCATTGGTGAAAATCAGTGAATTGTACACTGACCTTTGTTTATGGACCAGTTACCTGGTAGAGGTTTCGTAGTACCTTCTGTTCTAAATATTTCCTTTGAACTGATTGAGGGAGTTGGAAAGGGAATTGCTTAGTTTGTCCAAAGGAAAAATGACTGTAGCTGGATATAAGACCGAATTTCATGGATTGTCTCGATTTGCTCCCGGCCTAATCACAAATAATGAGTCTAGGATGAGGAGGTTTGAGGAAGGACTGAGACAGCATATTCGGAGGAGTTTAATTGCAATACATTCATCAAAGTATGATGATCCAGTGGAACTTGAAAATTATTTGGAAAGAAAATGGAGATATAAGAGGAAAGCAAAAGAATAGGAGCGAGATTTTGAAACTCGCAGTGGCTAGTATGGATAGAGTTTTAAGGAACCTGCAACATTTCAAGCAACTAGGAGCTTTGTACCTTCATCTAGTTCTTATGCTAAATTTTCTCGATAAAGAAAATAGGGATCTTATGGTGGGATCCATCAGCAAGACATGCCTAAATGTGCTGTCTATAGGGTATCCATAAGACTGAAAATAGTAAAAGGGCATCCAGAGCCTGTTTTAAATGTGGCCAACAAGGTAATAAAATAGCTTATGGCCCTCAAAATATTCAGGAGCCCCAATCAGTACCAAGACCTTAGGCTACTAGGACTTAACCAATTCAAGATTCTACCACTCAGACTCCCATTGCTCAAGCTCAGGTAGCTCCGACATCCTTCCAACGGCAACAACAAGGGGGGAACCGTGCACTTAGGGCCATGTCTACACACTAACCTAGCAAAATGTATAGGCATCCCACATCGTTGGATTAGATATATTACCAGTTACATCTGTTTATGCCTCATGTGTTATTTGATTCTAGTGCCACTCATTGTTTTGCATCTTCTATGTTTGTGCAAAAATACAATTTGCCCTATGTGCTATTAAGTACGATCTATATATTAGTATTGTTAGGCATAAAGTGATCTCTAGTCAAATCCGCAAATCTTGTTTAGTTTAGATAAAGGGTAGAAAGTTGATGGTTGATTTGATAGTTGTGGGCATCCATGATTTTGATATAATTTTGGGTATGGATTGGTTGCCATCACATTATGCCACTAACAATTGCTATGAAAAGCAGGTAACCTTTCGAATCCCTAGAGATACAGAGTTCAACTTCATTGGTAGTGATGCCTATGCTTCTCCTTGAGTTCTCTACCATGCAAATTAGGCGGTTACTCAAAAAGGGGTGTATGACATATCTGACTATAGTCGTTGACACTAGATAGCAGGATCAAAAATTAAAAGATATTCTTATAGTAAACGAATATCCTAATATCTTTTCAAAATATCTTCCTGGGTTGCCTCTAAATAGGGAGATCAAGTTTGTAATTGAAATGATTCCTGGTTCGGCAGCCATTTCTAAAGCTTCATATAGAATGACCCCACTGAGATGAAAGAATTAAAAGAACAGATGCAGGAGCTCCTTGATAAAGGTTTTATCGGGCCTAATCTTCCTTTGGGGAACTCCAGTAATATTTATTAAAAGAAAGGATGGTAGTATGAGACTTTATATTGATTACTGAGAATTAAATAAGATAATAATAAAAATAAATATCCTCTATTTAGAATTGATGATCTATTTGATCAGTTGAAAGGGGTTCAAGCATTCTCCAAGAAGACCTTCGTTTTTGGTATCATCAATTGAAAATAAAAGCAAAAGATGTACCCAAGACCGCCTTCTCCATGCATTTTAGTTAGTAATTATTTCAGCTTTTCAATCAAAAATAAGAAACTGGCGTGCTTATTTAGTTGAAGTTCAAGAAGAATGTCAAGCTTAATAGTTTTAATGCAACTTTCTTCGTGAAGAAAAGGAATGTAAAAATCATTTATTTTTACCTGAACACCAAGGTTGCCTCTATTTACACCCCTTTCTGCATCTGAAAATTGGCAATAGCGCTCAATAATTTTTTCCATGCTGAAACGATAACAGCTAGCACTTAGGCTCAAGTATGATGTCAATATGTTATGCACTAATATTGTTACCATCCAATTTCTAGCAATTCTTTGCTGCAGATAATCAGAAAATGTTATAGGGAAAAACATTGACATTAATGAAAGTTGTAGCAGGAGTCAAGACTAAGCTTTAAAATTATTTTATATTACTATTTATCCATTTTTGAGAAGGAGAATATTTTTGAGAAGTTTATGCTATTGATTCTTGAAGTTCAAATCAGTCAATTTTCATGTTAGTCTTCATGGCAGTATTTTGCACATGCTAATTCTTCATGTGATTTCTAATTTAACTATTCATAGTGCCATGAATTTTGAAATCAATATAATTCTCCAATGGTTGGATATTGTTGCGGCTTTAACTGCTAGTTGCTATTGGTAAGGCACTGTATGATATGTATCATGACAATGCTTTACTGGCATGCACCACCAACATGGTACCAGCTGCACCCATTATGTAGTTTATTGTTGTGTCAAAGCGTGTCAAGCACTCTTGCCTTGACATCACACGGCATACATGGTGTCAAGTCAGCCATCAGGCCGTGATATTTTAGTTCTTGGTTAAAATGAGATAATATTAACGACTTTCACCAGGATCAAAAGGCCTATGCATGTGAACTCTATCATGATTGTGGGATACAAATGTCAGATCTCACAAACGTGCATCAGTAACCCCACCCCCCGAGACAATTTTTTTAAAAAAAAAACTAAGTATTCGGCTATATTTCCTAGGTACTTTCTGAGAAACAAAACCAATGCTATATTTTTGGTTGGGAAAGTTGATCTCCGCTAGCTCTTTGGTCTGTCATGTTCTTGTCGTTGTTTGATTAGGTGTTCTTAAGGTCAGTGTTAAGCAAGTCTCAGGTCCAGTACAATTTCCAGAAGTTCATCTTCAACACCTTCCTAATGGTACTGCTATAATAGTTACAGCAATAATCAGTGGTTCCACGCAACCCTAGCATTCAATTCCATGCCTATGTTGTTTTCCTCTCTATTAGAGAGCAAGTGACTATCGTGCTTCGTTTCCCCCATCTATTCTATCTACCACATGTAATGTCTAAAGTTGGCCACACAAAGCCGGATTTTAGAGGCGAAGACCTGTGGGATCCATGTATTAAACACGCGTGGTCCCTTAAATATGATATTTGTTCCCTTCTTTTGGAGAGAAAAAAAGCACCAAAGCCAGTATCTTTCTCTCTCTTAAATATGGCATCTTTTCCTTCTCAAAAATCAGCGGCAAGCCATCTCTCTCTTTTTGCTATATATACATACAAGAAAAATACAAAAAAAAAAAAAAAAATCGTACATTTGCATGAAAGAATTGCCGAACTGATATTAGGATCTATATTGACTAATGACTAGCATGGTATGGTCTACAACAAACTGTGCCAAGATGAACCATTATTTCTTTTTTGAATTTTTTGAATAGAAGTTGACAAATGGTTCGTCAACTTCAATCCAAATTGGCAACAAATAAAAAAAAACCCTCCTTATTTCATTTTGAAACAGAGGATCCTATTTCGAAATGACATGGGAGGGCTTCTAAGCCGTCTCTCCCTCCCTCTCTCTCCTCCTCCCCCTTCCTTTCTCCCTCTCTATCTTTTCCTCTCTTCTTCTTCCTCGCCCTCCTTTTCGAACCGACATAACGAACCATGCTGATAATTGACCAATTCGAGACATTCCGAGCCAGCTGGTTTGGCATGATTGAATAATCTATGCTTGTATGCATGAGGATGCTTGTATATATATGTATTCACTTATACATTGAAAATGTGTATGTACATACACATGAAACATATGAAAGATATTTCAGGGAACATGTTTTCACGGATCTTACAAAATTGGTGAAAAATATAGACATTGTTTAGTGTAATATGATTGTTGTGAATGTCACACCAAAATATAATGTATTATGGACTTATGATTTTTCAAGAGGCAAAAAGGAAATGGAAGCTCAATGGCCTATGTCTTCATATGAAATGGGTATCATGCATCCCAATGTTAACGTCAAGTCTTGTTATACAGAGAAAAATGCATTCTCCTACTAAAGAAAAAGCTAGATGATTGTTCCATCAAAGGCTGAACAAAACTGTGCGCCTTATTCCAAGAGAACAAAGGCTTCAAAGGAGTGTGTTAGGACCAGATAGGTTCAATCAAAAGAAGAAGGATCTTGAAAGACTAAATACACTTGCTCATTCATCCTATTATAGATAGGATCCTAATACTGAGACCCTTTTTTCAGAATTCTTCCTCTCATCAAAAAAGAATTGCCTAAGATTCTTATGGATGGGCACACTCCTATAAAGAATAAGTATGATTGACATGATGGCATTTGAGACAGAGCAGCAGGAGTTGGATCAACCAATGAGATTTTGGGCTTTGAAACAAAAAAGGGCTGGCCTTTGAGCACGAGGTTTGCCAGACTTGCTTCTCACCGTGCTTGATTGAAGAAAGGGAAAGGGAACAAGAGCTATAGTAGACAACCATTTTCTAGAGCCATCAATATTTAAATGTAGTAACAGTTACAAATTCTGAGCTAATCTATACAGTTAAAGTGTTATTCAAAATTATCGCAAGCATCAATTATGTTTACCATGAATTTATGATCATCAATTCTTATGGCCTAGCAAAAAATTATGGTCGTGTTTCAAGTACCTAGTTGCAATAGAATTAGGATATGTTTTATAAATTTAAAAATGTAGCATATAGGCATAACAATCATGTTGACAATCAAGTGCTATTTGAAAACCTACAACTATAAACTCTGGGTGGAACTACTGGATTTATAGTCACAATTTTAGTGATTAGTTTGCAGGGATTGCAGCTGCAGCATCCTACGACATTCTATTGTTTGTTGTTTACTAATAATGGAAGCCTGCAACCACACCCAAACCGACATACGTGGTTGATGAAATCATAGGGGCGCCTCACTTGTCGCAGTTTGTCTTACGGCCGATTCAACTGTGGCACAAGACATTGAATGTGATGCCCAAATATGATTTCAAATACATGGGTCTTACATAAAATACCTGTATAGAAAACCAAAAAAGGCCCAAATAGTCTTACATAAATTTGATCTCTAAATGTTTTAAAATTGTTAAGATAAAGATTCATGGTATAATTTTGCAAATTATATTCAACATATATTTAGCTTATTAGTTGCACTACTACCATTCATTGATGCATATGCAAAAGACCTCTAAAATAAATAATTTTAAGTTTACAGACGCTATTACCTGATAGATCATAATCAACAGTATCAATTTTCATTTCGAAAACACGATACCAATTTTGACTAGAAAGTATTTAGAACCAAATGTACTCAAATACACATACACATATACACTACACAGGAGTGCAACTACTTTAGTTGGTAAAGTCTTTCATGTGCTTACAAACTTAAGTTTCATCCAACCCTGATATTGATTTTTAGATGGTGTTCTCCTAAGCTTAGTTGTCTGAAATAACTATGTATATATGTCTATAACCAAGTAAGTATTTTATATTCAAAAAAATTGTCCAATGATCATTAACATGATTCACTAATCTGGTTGAAAAATGTAATTATCACTATAAATAACCTAGAAATTTTATTACTGCTGTTTTATAACAGATTATAAAGGTACATTTCTTTTACATTGAATGTTATTAGTTCATTAGAATAAGAAGCAAAATATATAACAGTTTTCACATCATGAAGACAACTCCCATGGTTTCATCTTAAAGAATTCTTATTCTGTATGAATATTTGGCATGGTTTTTAATTGGTGATGTAGTTAACGTCTGATCATGTTTGCTAGTTTTATCAAGTCCATAGTGTAGGTTAACCATTTCTTCTTTGTTCACAATCTCGCACTGATTTTCTATTAGCTAATGGATTTTTTATCCTAAGTAAGGTTAAAAAATCTTTTAAGTCATTAGAATTATGATCTGGAAAGATTTTGACAGTTTTATATAGTATGCTATAGAATTGCAGATTTGTTAATATTACGAATCTTAGATTATCTTTCTTGTTGATATGATGGAGATTTATGTTGACTAGGAGTGCCAACCGTAGTCAATGAATACAAGTTATGATCCTACATTCTTCTCCTTTATTCTACCGCTTCTTCATATATTTACTTAACTATATATATATCTATATATATATATATATATGAAAAAAATTAGAGTTATTGTGAATCGATTCCAATCGAAGTTGAGGGAAGAATCGAATATTCAGTGATCAAATCATTCATTCCAGTGTTTGATAGATCTTTTGAAAAATTGATTAATCAAACAAGAATAAAAAAAGTCTCGTTCTACATGTCAATGCCAAGAATAATGAAAATTATAGCAAGAGGAAAATCTGTTGACTTTAGAAATCGTGAGGGTTCAAATCCCTCTATCCCCAACAAAAAGTCCATTTTACTTCCTAGTTATTTATCCTCTTTTTTTCATCAGTGGTTCAAACAAAATTCACCATCTTTCTTTCTCATTCACTCTACTCTTTCAAAAATGGATCCAAGGAGAAATCTTTGGATCTTTTCCCAATTTGGATAGATACGATACCTGTACAAATAGACGTATATAGGCAAGGAATCTCTATTATTGAATCATTCACATTCCATATCATTATCTTTACATTTATTAGATAAAACTTTTTAATACTTTACTTTATTTAGATTTAGTCTCTTTAATTGACATAGATACAAGTACTTTACTAGGATACTCTACAGAATCGTACATGAGATTTTCACCTCATGTGGCTCCTCATTCAATTTTTTCGAAGTAATTGGATCCTTTTCTTCGTTCGAGAATTTCCTCCCTTCTTCCACTCTATCCCAAAGAGTAACAAAAGACCAATTCAGCCACATTTTCATGTTCTAATTGAACACTTTCCATTTATGATCAAAAGGAAAGATTATTATTTTTACCAAATATATGTGAATCAAATCACGATTTTATAATAAGAACAAGAAATCATTCTCAATCAATCCCTTTGCCTCTTATTCATCGAGAATCAGAAAGATCTCTTTCGAGTTTGAATTTGTTCATTTAGAATCTAGGCTCTTTCTCATTATTTTGGCCAAGAAAATAACATAATGTAAATAAAGAGATTAATATTAGAAGGAAAGGACCGATGCTACTTTAATTAAATAGTGTAATCTAGGCACAAATTAGATCAAAGATGATGAAAATACTCTCAACAAATAGATGATTACAACAAACATATTTAGGAGCTCAATTTAATTACTTCAATAATATATAAAATACACCAACTATGCCCCTTTTGTCAAAAAACCTAGCAGCAACAAAAATACCATTTATATGGAGTGAAAGAGGTGGGGCATCTAGTTTTTGCATTAATGATCTCCCCACTTTTTTATCACATGATAACCCTTTTTCCCCCAACCGCTCACCCTCAATTCCTGATGAAAGGGGGTGGTATTCCATGCTAAGTCATTTGGTACAACCATTAAAAACTTTACTAGCTTGCTAAGTTGACACTTTCAACCTCCCACTCATTCCCTACATTAATAGATGTTGTTTAAGCAATAATTGAGTTCAACCTCCCACTCATTCCCAACATTAACGGATGTTGTTTAAGCAATATTTGCGACATCATCGTCATTAGTGATAAACTAGTGGTAACAATAATGCTAAAAAATTAAACATTTTATGCTACACATTCCTTCCATTATTTTGTCCAAGTGGAAACATTGTATTTGAATTATGATTCTAGTCCTCAATGTCAACTAAATATGTTTGTAAGATAAATTGGTTTCTCTACAGTTTACTAGTTTTGCATCACTAAATATTCATAAAAGCTTTCACCTCATTTATATGTCGTATAAGGAGGGCTTCCAAGAGAACATTGCACAGCTTGAATTAGCACAATGTCTAACCTTTCAGTCATTCACATGTTACATGTGAAGATCTCACTAGCCCCTCGGACCTGTAGATTGTTTTGGATGATGTCAGCATGGATCTTGTTTTAAATACAAGCGAGTGGCAAAACTGATCAATACCTATTAAGCTGCATGAATCCACTAAAAACAAATGGGTTTGGGTAGTTCTTTTCAAAATTAATTCTGGGTCAATCCAAAACCAACTTGACTATAAGGATGAATTTGATTCACGATTGGAATCACAGAATGAATTGGAATAGGAATTAGAATGGCCGCATCCCTCAATGTGTTTGGTTCTTGAATTAGAATCGAAATGGAAATTGAATTCTAAGGGAGAGTAGGAATTGGGTTTTTGAGGATTGGCACATTCCAATTCTACCTCTAAAATTGGAATAGGAATGGACCATCCTCAACCAAATGGTTGGAATGAGAGTCACTCGTTCTCATTTCCATACTCATTCCAAAGTCCAACTTCCCCAACCAAACATGCCCTAAATGGTCAGATTTGGATTAGTACTTGGACTCCGTAGGTCATGGTGATCAATCAACAAACTCATAAGCTCAACAAAGTTGATAGTTCTCTAATTCTTTCCAAATAGAGTGGTTCGATCACTGAAAATAAAAAAAAGTGAAGGATTATAAAGAGTGAAAGGATTTTGGAATGTGAAAATAGATTTTAGCTTGTTTTATGCTTAATTAATTTATGACTATCATATGTTGTAAATTTCTAAGTTTATTATGATTATTGATATGTTTGAAGATAGATTGGATCTTATTATTTATGATCTTTACATACTATGTTTTGGTTTGTTTTTCAATTATATAAATTATTGATGAGTTTAAACTTAAATGGATTCATGGATGGATATGGATTGTACGTAAAACTAAATGGGTTGGATTTCTATCTACATTTTCAACTCAATTATCAATGGTAGGCATGTGTTGGGAGTTTGACCCATATCCAAAGCAACCAATCATTGCCACTTGTTATGTCAAACAACCTAGTACCTTCCTATCTAGTCGGTTTATGGTGGGTTGTGAAAGGTACATGACATACGATATTAATTCATGTGAAAAAAAAAAAAAAAAAAAAGACTTTTGCCATCCATGTATGAAAGGCAAGCTGACATACACACATCATGCAAAGTAAATACTTTAGATGTTGAACAAGGAGATTGGAGGTACCCCATTATCTACTACTTGACAAACTATTCGGCCAAGACCAAAAGCTAGGTGAAGTTGAAGGCCATTAACTACGTACTGATGGGTGATGAGCTGTACAAGAAACAATGAGATAGAATATAGTGCGTTAGAGACCTGATCTTAAACAAAGGATCCTAGTGGCAGAATTATACTATACTATCGAACCATCGCCATTCACGGTTAGACCATAGAATTGACCAGCCAGATTCTTCCATCTTCATCAACAAGTCATAAGTTTATTATCGTGGCTATAGACTATTTTATTAAGTAGGTGAAAGCAGCGCCTATGAGGCTAGTTGATCAAACTACCATAGTTAACTTCATTAGACATTTTATAATTCATTGATTCAATCTATCGAAAACCATTATGATTGATCACGGGACCATCTTTAGTGATTAATATGTCTTGGCATTTGTGGAAGAGATGGGTTTTCATATCATCCACTCCACAATGTATTATGCTCAAGGTAATGGATTAGTTGAAACCATCAATAAGATCCTAGGGTTGACATCCACAAATTTATTGGAAATTGATTGAAATTGTCGCATGAAATCCTATCAAAGGTATTATAAGGATATAGAACTCCAAAGAGATCAGCCACTACAGCGCTCCCTCCTCTTTAACATATGGTCATGATCAAGATTTTTGGTATCGGTACCAATGACCGTGCCGATCGCCGGCCGATATGGTACCACACTGGTACCGAACCATACCGGTTGACCGGCACACCAATTTTTTTTTGTTTTTTGTTGTTTTTTATAAGAAATATTCAATGATATTTTTTTTAGAAAAAATATTTAAATTATTATTCAATGATATTAATTAATATTTGTATCACTCGAAATTTAGAAATAATGTTAATCGTATGTGATACGAATTTAAAATACATATATTAGATATCATTGGATCCTAAAATGCTTAAATTAATTAAAAAATTTTTAATACTAAATGCGTACTATTTATCAAAATCCGATCGATCACCGATGTCCATAAATAGTAGGATCATTTATATATTCAGAAGGAACATCAATCCAGCTCTTTAAGGATCCATAAGGCAGGCGTGCTGGATCATAACTCATCCTTGAAGTATCACTGAAATCCTGGCTCTGAGTGGTATCATCAGACTGATAGTCCTAGCATGGTTGTGAAGGAGCCCATCCAAATATACTAGCAATAAAATCTAATTCGTAAGATGCTCCGAATTGCATAGGATAGTAGCCACTAGAAGATGTCTTCGATGCACCATATTCATATCCATATCCGTAAGGATCATAGGATGGCTGTGGCTGTGGATAAAAAAATCTAGAATATAAAGATGAACCTGATACATCTATGGATCCTACTCCATATGCGAGCTTATCTGCAGCTACATCATGTCCTGAATGATCTCGTGGAGCCTATTGTCTGTATGAAATCGTATCATCATGGGCTTTATCAGCGCGTGCACCGTATTTCCTATCTTGTGTGGTGTATAAACTAAGACTCACCAATAAATCGAATCCACCAACTGACCATGTCTCCTATCCTCCAATCCCTCCATGATCATCAAATCCATGATCAGCTGAAGAACTACTACTACTACTTCATCTGATATCTGAATCTAAGTGAACCGAATACTCGAACTCTACTGGGATCGTACTTGTCTTTTTCTTTATTTTACTCATATCTCGCTCTGGTTGCCTAGGCTGTGAGGATGGATGCTATGGCATATCGACTGAACATCTAGGTGGAATGTTGCTGCTTACCCACTAAGAGACGTTTACCCCAGCCTCGCTAGCAACAAAATTGGTTGGTTGTGGAGACGATCCTGACTCATCAAGCTCTGAATCCTACTGCTGACTCATAACCCATCTGATTATCGGATCATCTTCATCTTCAACAACAAAATCACTACAAATTGGATCCGAGTACTTTAGTTAAACTTTCTCCTGAATGAATTTAAGCCTCAATTTTAGATTGTAGTGTACATATACAAGATCGTTGAGGCATTTCTGTTTCAAATGGTTTCTCTGCTTGCTGTAGATAAAGAAGGTTGACCAGTTATGCTCACATCCATTCAATGAAACCATCTAGGATAGGATCTTAATGGCAAGATCCCTCAGATGTCGTGCAGATCCATCAAAATGCATCCACCATTCAACTACAAAATAATTGAAAATCAGCAAAATCAAAAATAAGATTGAATATAAAAATAAACTTATTGATATATATCTGGATTCATCTTTGATTTGCTTTTAACTGCTATATTACTTCCAAATGATTCTGTGTCCTTCCTAAATATTTTCGTCTGTAAAAAAATTATTTGTTATAAATTTATAATGTCTTACTTATTGAAGACACCGCTAACTTAATAAATATCACTGAACTTAACTTGTTCAAGACACAGCCGCGATGTCTGCATTGGGCTCCATCTTATTTATTACATTTCGTAAGGCGGACAAAAGCTTTTCATCCATGCCAATCTTAGGTATGGAGTACTGGAGCCTCGGATTTAGATAGTAAGCTGCACATAAATTATCATAATTGATTAGGTTTATTCATATAAATTTTCAAAAATTTATTGATTTGCTGCTTACCTGCTAAGTGCAACTTCCTACCCATCTGATAATCTCATCGATGATCGATGATCCTGATGTACTCATATGCATGTTTTGGATCTACCACCTTGATTTGTTCCTTTGTCCTCTCCATCATATGATATAGAAAGCCCATCTGAGAGTATTGCTCACCATCCACAGTCCAAAGTACTTCATACATAAGCTTGATAGCCGCCACTATCCTCTCAATATGCTACCAGAATGATTATCTCGTCACTAGGCTCTCCACAGTACTTACCTCAGTGCCTGCCCTAGCATATCTTCTCTCCTATTATTCACTACTGACAAACATTTAACGCAGTTATACTTTCTTATCAAACAAGCTACCAAGTGCTATATAATTGATAGCAAACAGTATGATATCTGGTTTCAATATATCGCCTCCAACATACTGTCGCATCAATGATAGAATCCATGTATGGTTATAAATGAATCTGGTGATACTCTATGCTGACTCTACTATCTTCTGCATCCTATCAATCTTTTTAATATCCATCAGCATCAGATCAATACAATGTGCAGCATATGAAGTTCAGAAAATATGTGGTCGCTGCTCCATCAACAACTCTCTTGCAGTTTTATATTGTAGTCCATTATCTATGATAACTTGCACGATATTCTGTTCTACTCGATCAATCATCTCCATCAATTTAAGGATGTAGCTAACATCGTGCACCTCAGCTGAAGCATCAATAGACTTATGAAAAATATTCTTCCATCATAATGTCAAGAAGTTGATGATGCTTCGTCTAGTATGACCAATCCAACCATCACACATCACAGTCAATTCATACACAAGCCGTTTGCTCTTAAATGATGCAATCAACTTCTCTAAATTCTTCTTATTGTTGTCAAGAAGCTTACCATGGATATCTCTTGATCCTGTAAGATCAACACCTGCACCGGCAGCCTATACAGATGAAATAGCATAGCAATAATATGGATTATCTGTAGCATTCACTGGGATGTGACTAAAGTAAAACCAAAATTCAATAGCTCACCACATAACCCTTTTCTCATCTTTTTTCAATATAGTGTCAATTTTTTGTTGCTTAGAATCTCTATTAGGAAAGGCATGTGGATCCAAATCATGAATACTGACTCTTGTTGAAATCTCTCTAAAGAATTTCTTTCTACTACCAAATGCTCCCAACATGGATGTAAGATGGTTGCTGCCAAGGCAGCAGTCTCTCTAACTGAGGATGTCCTCCTAAATCGTAACGCAGACTTTGCTATAGTGCTTTTTGAGCCTGATCCGTCCTTATAAACTAACAGTCCAAATGAAACTCTATGCCTGGCCAACTTCTCTAACTGTCATTGATCATTCAAACTCGTTCGAATGGTAACATCGATCTATGCTTGCTTATCATCTGGAGCAAATCCTTTCTCTGACTCCCTAGAGTGATAAGAAGATTGCTCTACTGCTTGACGGTCCACCTCTTTCTTCTTTAAATTTTTTTCTTCATTAATTTAAAATCAGCAAAATACTTATTCATCAACTGACAAACCTCTTGTGGATACTTATAGCATATAGCTACATCCGAATAGCCTCCAACTAAATATTGCTTCAACTGTGTAACTCCTTTGAATTCTATATCATACCATTTACATTTCTAATAATGCCGGCCTGAGAGCATCTCTTCATGCTCCCAACCAATGTCATGCTCTGGATCTTTCTTTCACAATGGATCCATTTCTAAAAATTGACAAGCATATTACTTTAATAATTATGTAAAAATGATAGATTTTATTTATCTAATTTTTTTATATTTTAAAATTATTTAATTATTTTTATTATTATTTTTAAAAAATTATATTAAAAAAATAAAAAATTAGAAAAAAAATTGACCTTACATCCATGTAGAATCCTACCATTGATGGTATATATAAATTTTTTAGTCTGTGAACATGTATAAAATGCTATTTTTTTTAAAAATTTAGACCTAAAATACTATGCACAAGATGTGTTAAAAGATTGATATATCGACATCAAATTTATGTTGAAAGTAGTTTGTAAGTCCCTCATTAATAATCTAATTTTATAATTTTTTTTCAAAATTTATTTTTAATAATTTTTTATTCTAAAAATATATATATTAATTTTAAAAATTATATACTTAATAAAAATTAATGATTTTAGTGTCATTATGTAGATCATCCATAGATTTATAACATATATTAAAATCATATAAAAAAATAAAATTTTGACATAATTCCCCTTTATTTTTTTATTTTTAATGATTTTTTTTTAAAAAAGAAGAGAAGAGAAGAGAGAGAGATAGGATAGAAAACTTACCTCTAATCTACCTTCTTCCTTCATTTTTCTATGATTTCTAGAATGGGAGAGTGACGAATCCTTCCGAAGAATAGAAAAATAAGTAGAGGAAGTCAAAAGGCTTCCTCTCTGCCTATCTCTCTTATAAAACATCAAACCATTCGATTCGGTCTTGTTTCGAACCGAACCGACTAGTTCGGACCCATACCGCCCGATTCGGCTCCAAACTAGATGATTCCCTTTTTTTTTTGTTTGGGTTCTGAATTTCACGTGTGACCGAGCCAGTTGGATGCCAGTTCGATTCGGAACACCCCGAATCAGGTGGTTCTAATCAGTTCCAAAATCATTGACCATAATGCAATGCTATTGATGAAAAGATGATTGTTAGATCATACAGAAGCCCATCAGTCCAAGTGAATAAGCCAAGACTATACTCAAGCAATTATAATTGATTTAAGAGAATTGGATGAGTAAGATTGACAATATTGGATTGCTTGCATGTATAAAAGCTCAAAGTCACTTGCTCCTACAATAAGAAACTTTTGTCAAAGTCTTTTAGCATTAGAGACTTGGTCTAGAAAACAGAACTTTCTATTGGACAACAAGATCCTAGATTTGGGAAGTGGTCTCCAAATTAAAAGGAAACTTACATCATCCATCAAATCCAACCAAGTTTACAAGTTCATTCATCGTCATTCACTAAAGTCTCTTTCAAGAGGTTGATATAGAGACAGTCTGAATAATTTCTTTAACAAGTTCATTCACAATCATTCATATAATCTCTCTCTGGAGGCTCAAACTAATGATTGAGGTATGGCTTGCAAATGTACCCCAAAAAAAGCAACCACTTAATTAATTAAAGAAAGAGCGAAAATGGGAGAAAAAAGAATCAAAGTAGAAGAAAGAGAGGAAGATATATATTAAGAGAGAGCCCTTCTCTTTATGGCACAAGATAGCCTATCTGTGCCATGGCACATTGTGGCCATTGAGAATGTTGGATTAAAGAAAGAAATAAAGGCAAAAAGAAGCAGCTTAGAGTGATAGAAAGTGGTGGAAGGCAAAGGTTGACAATGGAGTGATGGAAGGGATGGAAGGCAAGGTCGAGGAGGGAAAGAATGAAAGAGTGTATGATGGGAATAAGCCCACTCAAAAAATCTGAAGATATGCAGGAATTTAAAGAAGATAATTAAAAAGTTAAGAGTCTCTAGAATTTGTCAATCAAAGGAGATTTTTAGTTTTCCAACTGGGTCTCTAATCAATGAAAGAGTCTTTCAATTTTTCAATTGGATCTTTAAATGTAATCTTCAATCATCAATCAAAGTTTTGTTCCCAAGTTAGTATTTATTATTCTAATTCCTGAAAGTATTAGGAGCCTATATGAGGCTTCCTTGAATAATTTTGAAGGTAGCTAGGAATGTATTCAATTTTATATTCATCTCTCTCTGGTATTATTTAAGACTCGTAAGTAAATTTTCTAAGGGAGGTGATGAGGGGAGGAGGACGATCTGGTGGTAGACAGGTGCATTTTGGTGGTAAAGGTAGGTAGATCTAGAAGTGGGAAAGGAAGTGTTGTTAGGGGAGATTTGGTGAAAGGGCACTCAAGTCCGTTCTATAGTAATATTGATCCAGTACTCTTCATAAGGCCATTGCTATTCCCCTAGAAAGGACAAGAAAAAATGCAGCCCTTGGTGAGAAGGTCAACTCGCATTGTGTAAGGAGTTCCCCTCCATTATTTGGTAACCCTGATATCATAGGTTTTGCCCCTCTTAATAACCCTTCGTCACTTCCCCACCCACCTAGGATTCCTGCACTTAAGCCTTTGCAGAAATGAAGTGATCTCTTCAAAACCTCAACTATCAAGCTCTCTATTAGTAATGGCATTGTTACTGCTCTATCGCGGTCCACTCCCTTTAAATCAATCCACCCATCCTTTGCTACAAAATGCCTTATTTCTCCCACCTCTTCAAACTTGACTCTTGTTTTCAGTACGGTGAGCTCGGCCACTTCCAAGCAGAGTGCAGCAACGGCCTAGCCAATTTCCTCTATAAAGGTGTTGGCCACTTTTCAAGGGTGTGTAGCCTGAATAGAAGTAGAAAACAGAAAGAAAATATATTTGTCTTTGGAAGGGCTAACAATTAAAAGGTCTTCTTCCCCATCGAAGACTTCTATAGGAATAGGTATGATGGATTATCTCTTACTGCAATTGTTCATTTTAAGCCCTATGGATCGGTTGTGCATCCTCTAACGATTGGCCAAGTCAAGTAGGTGCTTCGTAGATTTGCCACCAATTTCAAGTGGGATCCACTACCTATGGGGCACAACATTTTCCTAGCAATTTTTTTCTCTCAGTTGTCTCCTTCAAGCCTCTGGCCAAGGGGAGAGGTGCAATGACAATTATTTGATCTCCATCCATCCTGGGTCTTTTCATTTTGGGGTGACTCCAAAACTTCCAAGTTAGGGCCCCACTCAAGCTCTATGGTGTCCCAATCCATGCTTTTGACTCCAAATCACTATATTGGATTGTCTCGCCCTTTGGGCTAGTGTATTATAGGTGGAGACCTCTCCTTCTTAGAGGTTTTTATCCTCTATAAAGTTCTCAACTCTATCCCTTATTCTTTCACAAAATTAATTGGGGATGCAACATACAAGATCCTTATTACAATCCTGGATGCTAGAGCTGGAACACCTCCACCTTCTGTCATTGCTCCTTGCCCTAACTAGGAGCCAGATTGGCCTGCAAAAGGGGTACACTTTGATTCAGAGGCTGATGAGTTCGTTCCACTACTTGATGACCTCACTGCTGGTAAGCCTTTACCATCTAGGAGTGATGTCAAAGGCAGGATGAAGCAGCCAACTATGGACCTAAGAGATTTGTTGGCTCTCTCTCACCACAACGATTGTCTATGACTCTGCTAAAGAAAAGACACTGATCATGGTTGAGTCTACTATTATGGCGGATCTTCTCCTATTTCAAAATGCTGGAAAGTGTTCCAATAAGAGAAGCCAACTTCCATCAAGAGTGTGGGTATCCAAGTTTATGCTTCCATCAATGTTCTTCTAGACCTCCTTCCCCAAGAAGTGGCCACCGGTCCACCTTGGTCTCCTACATCGAAGACTACAATCACTCCAACTCCCATGACGGCTTCGAGCCCATTGCCTAATTCAAATCCGATAGTGCATATTGGCAACTTGGTCGCACCATTTAGTTTAATTGAGACCTCATCTATCCGCAGTCCAAGCACTAGGCCCAAGAGTTCTGGGGATATGATCTTAATAGCTACTGCTAATGGATCGTATATCTCTATCAAAAAAAGGTGGAAGATCTCCTCCCCCGCTGGCCTCAACCCCACCGTGATGCATTTTCCAAGGATGGAGCTTCAGTCGACAAGTCCAGCAAAGGGATTGCCAAATTCCATCTTGGAACCAAAAATTCCTAGCCTTGAGTCATATTCTCCCAAATCGAGTCTTCCCTCAGCAAACCCGAAAATGATACTACCAACTTTTGCTTTTTACTTGATCCAGCTCGTACAACCATTTTACACAAGATCAGACTCATCTACAGAATCTTTATGCCCCGTCAAGTTCGGTGGATGACTATCATGTGGCTAATGAGATTGAAGTGGACCCTCAAGATCTTCGTTAAGGATCCTATGGTGCATGCAGCTATGGCGTCTATGGTTGAGCTTGTGAGAAGGCCTCCTCGGTCTAGAGTAATTGGGGCAGTTAAGCTAGCCACTACCAAGTTGATTCCCACCAAAAGGAAGAAAAAAATCTATAGCCAACAAATATTCTGACCTCTGCAACACCTCTGCATGATATCAGAAGCCATGTCCTAATCAACTAGGGCAAATCTTATGGTTTTGATTTCTAGGAGGAGAGGTTGAAACTTGAAAGAGATGGACTCTATTCTCTCACCTAAGAATGCCATGGTAGCTAGTTTTGTGGCTTAATGAATTGGTGTACTGATCGTCGACACCATCTTTGGGTTATTTGATGATGGGTTTTTCTATAAGCATCAGCGATCTTCTTTTGAGTTTTGTGCTTCTAGTTGTGATGTAATACTTTGTGGGTCTAATCTTCTCTTGTTTGGAGTTGTTTGAGTTTCCTTATTGGTTTGGTTATTAGCTATTTTCTATTATTCTTCATGTTGGGTTCGATTGCTCTATTAGTTTGTTAAATGGATGTTTGTGTTTCCTCTATTGACCAATGGTGGGGTGCACCTTTTGATGATGTTTGTTTTGCTAAGTTCGTAATTTTGTCCTGAAATATTAGAGGTTTTAGACCTTCGACTAAAAAGAGGGCTGTTAAAAACTTATTAATTTCTACAATTGCGACACTGTCATCTTACAGGAATTAAAAATTGCATCGCCAAATCAAGCCTTTCTTCATTCCTTGGGAGGGAATCAGATTGATAAGTGGGCAATTTTAGACTGAGGGTTCCTCTGGTGGTATGCTCTTTGGGTGGAACTTCATTTTATCTATCCTGATCGAAGGCCATCTTTTACCTTAACCATGGAATTATTTTGTATGCCTTAAGATAAAGTCAATAATCACATCCGTCTATGGCCCCCATGAGAATCCTAAAGGTTGTCTTTTTTTCAAGAGGTGTTTTGTATCATAAGAGAGTTACTGAAAACTTAGCTGCTAGGAGGCGACTTCAATGTTGTGAAGTCCTTAAGCAAGTGAAAAGGCAAGGGCCAAAGTGTCAAAGACATCTTATTATTTATGAAATTTATTTCTTCCTTGGAGCTCATGGATCTTGAGCTCAAGAGCTAAAACTTGACCTGGTCCAATGAAAGAGAATACCCTTCTTTTGGACCAGGTCAGATAGATTCCTGATATCGCAGGAGTGGGAGACTTTGTTTCCTGCTTTAGAATAAAGTGCCTTGGACTCTCATTCATCAAATCATTGTCTAATCACCTTGAATTGCCTTGACTATTTCAATATATTCAAAATCTTTAGGTTCAAGAACTGGTAGATGAAAGAATTGGCCATTGATTATGTGATTATGAGCAATTGGGAAAGTATGAGATTGCACCCAAATCTAGCGGTTAAATTGAGTTGACAACCTTTGGAAACTAAGAGCATTATTGAGAAGATTGTTTATAGAGAAGAGGATCAGGAATAGAGTGTTGAAACTAAATCTCTTTCACGGTCTAGATTTGCTTAGAAAAAAGGAGGAAGTCAAGGATTTGGCACAAATGGAACTGACTACTAAGAGAATTCTAGAAGCTAGTCTCAATGAGATTTACAAGGAGGAAGTATATTGGTTTCAAAGGTTGAAGATGCATTGGTTAAAGGAGGGTGATCAACGCATGCAGTATTTCCATATAATTGCCTCCGGTAGAAAAGATGTAATTATATTGCAAGCATCTTTGAAAATGGTGTGGAGTACATGGATCAGGAGGGCATCTCCAAAGTCCTGCACAACTTCTTTATTGACCTTTTCAGTAAGGACTTCTCCTTTACTATGTCCATTAATTGGAGTTTGTTCTTTGAGGAGGATGTGGCGGACCTTGAGTCTTCAGCTGGAGAGTTCTCTTTGGAGGAAATCAAAGGCACTCTCTCCTCTTTCAATGGCTCCAAAGCCCCTAGCTTGGATGGCTTCTCTTTTGCTTTCTTCCAAAGATATTGGGATTTAATCAAGGATGATTTGTTTGCCCTCTTTCATTAGTTCCGTAGGGAAAGCCTCAATCTCGGGCATCTTAATTATGTGTTTATTTCGCTTATTTCAAAGGTCAACTAGAGATTTTAGCCCAATTAACCTTCTCAATAGCCTTTATAAATTGATTGTGAAGATTCTTGGTAGAAGGCTTGCTTCTCACCTACCCAATTTGATGGCAAAGATTTTTGCTTCTTACCTGCCTAATTTATGAAGGGTTATTCTTTCATCGAAAACTTCCTAGCCATGCATGAGATGTTGGCTTACCATAGAAGAACAAGAGAGAGAGGTATTCTCTACAAATTAGACTTTGAAAAGGCTTTTGATAAGATACATTGATAGTTTCTCCTAGAAATTCTAAATACTAGAGGCTTTCCTCCAAAGTGGGTTAACTGGATTAAGATGCTTCTTTCTTCCTCTTCCATTGTTGTACTTATGAATGCGATTGCATGAAAGTGGATTAGATGCAAGCAAGGTCCAAGACAAGGTGGCCCACTCTCACCTGCCATATTTATTTTGGTTACTCATGTTCTTTCTTGTATTCTAAAGCAAGTTGGCAAGATGGGCCTCGTAGAGGGAATTAGTAGTAGCCCTTGTTTTAGTGGCATCCAAAGTCTTCATTTGCTGATGATACACTTCTTTTCTATTTTAATTGCCTAATAGTTTGCTTGCAGTTAAAGCCATCCTTCTTGCTTTTGACAGAGCTTCGAGATTCAAAGTAAACTTCAACAAAAGCATGCTTTTGTGCATGAATATCAATGAGGATTCTTCCTTTGCCATAATGCTGAATTGGAAGATCGGCTCCTTACCACTTACCTATTTGGGCCTTCCTTTGTTCCATAAGAAGCTTTCAAGACATTGTTGGATGCCTTTTATTGAAAGAAAGTGTTCGAGGCTTGCATCTTGGAAGGGCAAGCTACTTTCTACAGCGGGCAGGTTAACTCTCATCAATACTAGACTTACAGCACTCCGTTCGTAACTTATTTATAAGTTATAAGAATCCAAAAATTATAAAACTTGTTTTGCTAGAAACTAGATTCGTAGGACTTTAAACCTTGATTGTTTGATCTCAAGATAAAATTAAGATCATTTGTGAATTCAACCCGTAAGGCTAAACTTGTTCTGCTGAAATTCTAGTTGTGCTACATTGCATTGTTCATAACTTAATTAAGGGCATACCCATTATTATAAGATAATATGAGAATTTCATCACCCTTTCTTAGCCCACAAACCATCAACTTACATCTTAAAATCCAAACTTTAATTTAAAATTAATTAGACATCAGCCCTAAGATTCAACTGAGTCAGTTCGTGTGATTCATTGAGACTTAGTGTGAGTTAAGTCTGCAATCCACTCTCGAAATCGGTGTCTAAGGCAAGCGGTAAAGAGGCAAACATCGAAGCTAGCTCGTGATTCTCTTATTAGGTCCTTGCGAGAGCAAGGGGAGCCTCCCACGACTACACCCCTTACCTGGTTGGTTGACAGATTTGGGCAGTAGATTCAATTCGTTCTTTGTTCGATTCGTTGCGCATCGAACTTTAGGTCTAGGCAACCCTTAGATTTATTATATTGCATGCATACCCGAGCTGGAATTGAGTACCCATCCATGTCGGATCAACCAAGTCCAAGCAGTAATCCTTATGATGGAGGCCATTCTAGAGAGACTAGACAACTTGACCCATCTGGTGCAGAATTATGGCCAAAGAATAAAAGACTTAGAAGATGCTTGCAGGATTTAGACCGCAGAATTAAACCCAGAGACCCCACTAGTGCCTTTAGTCCAAACTGAGCAGACCCCACCTCAAGGTTTAAGGTTAGGTCTGCAAGTAGGTCAGCGCCTAGAAGGTCGACCTCAGCGTGAATTTATTGATCTAGATGACCAAATAGTAAGAAGTACAAAAATTGATGTACCTAGCTTTGATGGGCATTTAGATCCAAAGAAATATTTAGACTAAAAAGCAGGTATGGACCACTTTTTGAGTGGTATGATATGACTGAAGGTAGGAAGATTCAGTATGCTAAGATGAAATTGTTAGGTCAGGCCAAGCTATATTAACATAATGTTCAAGTTCTGATTGAACACCATAGGCATGAACCTATAGAGACTTGGGTAAAGGTGAAGGAGAAACTACGAAAGAAGTACCTACCCATGTCTTATAAGCAGCGATTGATGGTTATCAGAATATATAGCCAAATTCGATGAATTCTAGATGCAGTGTGTTTTAACAAGGATAGACTTGTGACCCTTTCTAGATTTAGAGCTAGGCCACGTCAGGAACTGCAACGTGAGCTTTATTTGCATAAAGTTATGACTCTAGATCATGCATACTAGATAACCCAAGATGCTGAGAGGTACCATCGTCCAATAGTTTGGAGGATCGAGCCTGTTCGATTAATACCCTCAGGACCTAGATCAGGATTGAATCAGACCCCTACCCGGAGATCCCAAAATCCAACCCCTAATCCACTAGTAAGGAAAGAAGAAAAGGGTAAGGATATTCTAAGAGAGGGACCGAGAGTCCTAAGGTGCTTTAGGTGTCAAGGATTTAGTCATGTAGCAGCTCAGTGCCCTACCCGCTCCCTTTTTATCGATGAGCCCAAACATGAGATTGACAAGCCTGAGGCAGTAGAATCTAAAGAAAAGAAAGTATACGAACCAGACTCAGATCTGATCGAGAAATTTGAGAAAATTGAACAGACCTTAGAACTAGTAAGACTAGAGCCTGGAAAGAAATTGAAAGTTGTCAAGTATGTCTTAGCTCAATCCAAGGAGAGTGAGGATTGGAGAAGGACGGCTATCTTTCATGCCTATAATAGGTATCAAGGTAAGCCCTGCAAAGTTATTCTAGATAGTGAAAGTTGCATCAATGCAATTTCTTCAGATGCCATATCTCGACTAGGATTAATCCCTGTAGACCGCCTGACTCCATATAAGGTCTCATGGGTGGATGCATCATCCATCCCTATTACATAAAGGTGTTTGATCCCTATTTAGTTTAGTTCATATGAAGATAAAGTATGGTGCGATGTGCTATCAATGGAGGTTAGCAACATCATTTTAGGAAGGCCGTGGCTATTTGACCATGAGATGACATTGTTTGGTAGGTCAAATTCGTATAGCTTTAAAGACAAGGGTAAGAAGATCACTATTAAAGCTGTCCAACCAAAAACTACATCCAAGAAGGCACCCAAAGGATCCAAAGAGAGTAGTAGAAAGAAGAGCTTACGTTTGATTAGTGCCCGAGATCTGAAAAAGGAGATCGAGCATGGAACTCCTGTTTGGGCATTAACCTACAAACAATCCCCTAAGAAATCCCAAATCAAATATCCACCAAAAATAGGGATCCTTTTAGAAAAATTTAAGGATGTCTTTCTTGAAGAGTTACCCAAGCAACTGCCACCTATGCGAGACATCCAACATGCGATTGACCTAGTCCCTGGATCCATCTTAACAAACTTGCCCCACTATAGGTTGAACCAATTGAGCACGCTGAGTTACAAAAGCAAGTTAAGGAACTATTAGACAAAGGATTCATTAGGAAAAATTTGAGCTCATGTGCTGTGCCTGCATTATTGACGCCCAAGAAAGATGGATCATGGAGGATATGTACAAATAGTAGGACGATCAACAAAATCACTATTAAATATAGATTTTCCATACCCCAGCTGGATGACATGTTAGATATGATGGCAGGTTCCACCATCTTTTCTAAGATTGATCTTAAGAGTGGATACCATCAAATTAGAATTAGATCGAAAGACGAATGGAAGACCATCTTCAATACAAAGGATGGTTTATATAAGTGGTTGGTCATGCCATTTAGCTTATCCAACGCACCTATCCTTTCATGAGGATTATGACTCAGGTATTGCGATCTTTCATTGGATTATTCGTGGTCGTGTACTTCAATGATATCCTCATCTTTAGTCGAAAAAGAGAAGACCATCTTAGTCATTTACGACAAGCCTGTTTGACCCTTAGAATCGAGAGTTTATATGCGAATCTTAAGAAATGTGTTTTCATGACTAATAGGGTTGTATTCTTAGGATTTGTTGTAACATCTGAGAGAATAACTGTAGACCCTGAAAAGATTCGAGCTATAGTAAATTGGCCAGTACCTAAGAGTATTCACGATGTTCGAAGTTTTCATGATTTAGCCACCTTTTACCGTCGATTTGTTAAAGGATTCCGTTCAATTATGGCTCATATCACAGACTGGATCCGTAAGTATTTGAGTGGACAAAATTGGCTGATAGTGCTTTTCAAAAAATTAAGGATAAGATGACTCAAATCCCTATCTTACGACTACCTAATTTTAATAAAGATTTTGAGGTTGAATGTGACACATTAGGTGTAGGAATAGGAGTTTTGATTCCAGAGCACCATCCTATTGCATACTTCAGTGAAAAATTGAATGAGGCTAAACAAAAGTATTCTACATATAATAAAAAATTTTATGCGATGGTACAGACTTTGAGGTTTTGGAGGCTTTACTTATTGCCATTCGAATTCGTCTTGTACTCGGATCATGAAGCCCTTAGATTTTTAAATTCACAAAAGAAACTGAACCATAGACATGCCAAGTGGATTGAATTTCTTCAATCCTATATATTTATACAGAAAGATAGGACTGGATTTGCAAATCAAGTTACGGATGCTCTAGGTCGTAGAGTCACCCTTTTGTCTGCCATTAGCATTAAAGTTGTGAAATTTAAAAAATTAAAAAAAAAATATTCTAACTATCCTGACTTTAAAGAGATTTATGCTACTCTACAACAAGGACCGTCTAGAAATCTTAGTATATTTTTCAGGATGGATTCTTATTTAGAAATAATAGATCGTGTATCCCGCGGACATTCGTAAGAGATTTTTTAGTGTAGAAATTACATGCGGGAGGACTGACTGGACATTTTGGATGGAATAAAATGATTGAAGCTATGAAAAATCAGTTCTACTGGCCTAATTTGAAGAGAGATATTGCAAGAATCATTGCAAGAATCATTGCCCAGTGTCGTACGTGTATCGTAGCGAAACATTCTAAACAAAATACTAGCCTGTATACGCCATTGCCTGTCTCCGACCGTCCATGGCAAGATGTTAGCATCGACTTTGTCCTAGGCTTGCCCCGAACCATCCGTAAGAACGACTCTATTTGTGTTATAATAGATAGGTTTTCAAAAATAGCCCACTTTTTATCATATCCTAAAGCTTCAGATGCATTCAAAGTAGCTCGCTTATACTTTGATAAGATTGTGAGATTGCATGATCTACCTAAGTCCATTGTTTCAGACCGTGACGTCAGATTCTTGAGTTATTTTTGGAAAACTTTATGGCATTTGCTAGAAACGAAACTTAATTTCTCATTTGCATATCATCCACAGACTGATGGTCAGACTGAAGTAGTTAATAGAAGTTTAGGCAACCTTCTTAGGAGTCTAGTAGGAGAACATGTCAATAATTGAGATTTGATCATATCCCGAACCGAGTTTGCTTACAATAATTCTGTTAATAGGTCTATTGGTAAGACACCATTTAAAGTTGTATATGGTTATCGTCCCCATAAACTAATGGACTTAATCCCATTATCATGGCATGCTAGATCATCAGAAGACAGAATCATTTGCACAGCATCTTAAAGATCTACATGAACATATTAAAAACAAAATTAATGTCAGCAATCAAATGTATAAGCAGCTTGCAGATTCACATTGTAGATCTTACAACTTTACTAAGGGAGACTGTTATGAGTCAAGTAAGACCAGAACGGTTTCCACCAGAAATCATCAAGAAACTCCATGCACGTGGAGCTGGACCTTTTAAGATCTTGAAGAAACTAGGATTGAATGCCTATATTATAGATTTATCATCTAATTATGGCATAAGCTCAACATTCAATATATCAGATCTAATAAAATACAAAGAGCCAATAACAATACCTAGTGATCCATTTGAGCCTGATCCTTTTCTTGAGAGTGAACCCCACCCTGAATGTCCACCACCCACTATCCCGAGAAAACATGATCGCATCGATAAGATTTTAGATGAACAGATTATGTCCACTAGAAGACATGGATATCAACGATATCTAGTCCGATGGCAAGGCCGACCTGAATTCGAGAATACATGGATTACCCAAGAGGAGTTCCAACAGATCGATCCAGATCAGCTTGAACAATTCCAAAGCCATAGTGGACCATACTCATCGGAGCCGAGTTTTTTCCACCCCGGGGGAATTGGTACGGACACCAGTTCGCAAGCCACCATCTGGCTTGACTAAGCCAGATCTAACTGCATCATCACTCGAGTTGGAGCCTTGATGGACCCCTGATGCCGCCCAAAGAAGAGTCAATTTTCTAGCTTGCGCCATGAAGAAGTCTTAAAAGATTAGCCCAAAAAGTCCACATGACAACTGTTGATTGGTGTAAGACGTGGTCCAAGTTTATCATAAGATGGCGCCAACTACATGATTAGCTTGTTAGAGTTTGATTTATTTTGAACTATTAGTGTTTGAATTGTTTTAAACTCTCCTTATCTTATCTATAAATACCCATGTATTAGAGATCTTAAGGGATAATGAGAAATGAATGAAAAAATTAAAGTTGTTGCTTTTTTCTCCAATCTAGAGATCCTCTTCCCCTATTGGTTTCTTCCTCTTTTCTTTTCTTCTGAGTTTTCTCCCTCTGCGCCTGAATTCATTCCTAGGCCAAGATCAAAACCACCACCACTCTACACGCTATCTACTATCAAAGATATCGATTCGGAGTAATGCTTGAAGGTGTCTTGATTCTAAATTCGTAAAGATCTTCCACAGATTGAGATCGCAACCGCCTACAACAGCCTAACTTCTCTAAGATCAAATCGAGCGATCATCTTAGCGAAATCTTCATAGAACTATTGAAGAGATCGTTATTGTTGGTAAGTAAAATTTATTTTTTAGATCTGAATATGAATTGCGAAGCCTAATCAAGAAGGGAATTTCTTAATCGCCTTCGATCCTAGATTCTTAAAAAAATTAAAAGGGACAAGTATACATGTTAGGAAGATCTACTTACTTTAATCAATACTTTTCTTCTTTGAAAGCTTAAATCTTGTCAGATTTGTTTCTGTTTATCATTTTGATTGCTAAAAATAAATAAAAAATAAAAAAAATTAGTTGCATCTTCATCCGTATATCCGCCCCGCATCAATCAGCCTCCAAACTTCTTTGAAGTAGCATTGGAATTGCACGCTGGCTTGGAGGCTGATGCAACCAATCTGAGAATAATGGCATGGTCCTCCACCACCTACACTTTAGTTTGGGGAGGCAATTCTGAACCAAGAGATCTCTCAGTTGTGGAGACCTTGACAGGCAATCTTTTGCGCTTTTCCTTGCCTCCTTCGAAGACAATATAGCTTTGGGTTTTAGGAGGCATGAATAATTATCAATGCTTTCATGGTGGTCTCCTCCTCCAAATTCCATTATGCCAAGGGCTTAAACAAGAACCACTATGCAGTTTCTTTTATTTTATCCACTAACGTCCACTACTTATCATCGGAGATTTCAACTATATACTCCATGCGGAGGATAACTAAAGGGCCAAGCCTTTTAAAGTCAATCAAGAAGTTCAGAAATTTCGAACTTTCCTTCGAAATACTGGGCTCGTCGATCGGGGGTTTCATAGCCCATCCTTCACCTAGTGCAATAATAGGTTGGTTCTAGCTTGTGTCTTGGAAAGATTAGACCGTGTATTTGCCTCTGCAAAATGGCTTGATCTATATCCAAAATCCCATGTTCAGCATCTTGCCAGATTTCCATTGGACAATTGTCCTCTTCTTATTTTAGTTCCGAATCAGAAGCCTACAGGACCGTGGCCATTTAGATTTGAAAAGTTTTGGCTTTATTGCAATGGTATTCAGCAAGTTATTACATATGCTTGAAAGTGTGAAGATAGCCATTCCCCTAGTGTAAAGCTGTCCATTCTTTTATAGAGCACCAAGAAGGCTTTGCTAAGGTGGAAAAAGAAACTAGGCAACATGTTTACTCAAGTTCAGCAGCTACAAGATCAAGTTATGAACTTACAATTGTAGGAGGCTTGGCAAGGGGGTCTGGAGGACCAACAACACATGCATCTCTTATGGCTGCTTCAACAATATCAGAAAAATTTACATATGCAGGTGGTATATCGGAGGCAGAAATCTAGGGTTGCATGGATTAAAGGTTATGCTAATACCCATTTTTTTCACCATTCCACTATGCTCCATTGTAGGCGAAATCAGATTGTCTCTCCACAATGAGCATGGAGAATGGGTGGATGAGGACCAGGCTGTTAGAGGTATGTTCCTACACCATTTTCAGCAATGGTGGTCATAGCATGTAAATGTTGATGATATGGATCTCCCATCACTCTCGGAGGTTGTGTCTAATACCCAATATGAACAACTTATTAGAGCAGTAACGAAGGATGAGGTGGCCTAGGCAGTGCAACAAATCCAATCTGATAAAGCACCATGCCAGACAGCATTCAAGCCTTTTTTCTTCCAGCAGCTCTAGCTTATTGTCCATGATGATGTTGTAACTACTATCAGACATGCATCCAAACCATGCATCTGGAAAGCTATAGTTCGAGCCTAGCTAGTGACAAGGCCTTGTCATAGAATATTTTGGCAACAAACTCACATCACTTTGATCCCGAAGATATATAACCCAAAGGTGGTAAAAGATTACAGGCCCAATAACTTATGTAACACTTTGTAAAATAGTTGCTTAAATTTTGGTGAATCGGTTGAAGCCCATGTTGCCTTGCCTCGTGTCTGTGGAGCAGGGTGCATTTATCTTGGGTTGCCATATAGTTGAAAATATTATGCCTGCCTAGGAAATTATACACTCTATAGCTCGAGCTCCTCTAACGGCTTTGAAATTGGACACGATAGCTACTTATGACCTGATCCATTGGGCCTTCCTTTAGAAGGTCTTGCACCACTTTGGATTCCCACGAAGCTTCACAAAATGATCCAAGCATGTGTGCTTGAACCAGAATTTGCACTTACCATCAGTGGCACTCCCACTGAATGGTTTCAGCAAGCTAGAGGGCTTCGTCAAGGCTGTCCACTTTCTCCATATTTATTTATTCTATGCTCGGAAATTCTATCCCGTTTATTGCAACTAGCTATTCATTACCAATTACTTCAAATCTATAAGCTTGGTAGAGGAGGCCCTTCAGTTTCTCACATTCTATTCGCTGATGATTGCATGCTAGTGGCACGGGCAATGGTTAAAGATAGCATCTACCTAAAGTCCCTTGTGGATGCTTATTTCTCCGTCCAACCAAGCCATAAATCTTGCTAAGTCCAATGTTGTCTTTAGCCCAAGAACTCGAAATGCAATTAAGGTGAATATCCAAAGGGTCTTTGAGGTGCAGGAGAAGCAGTGTGTTAAACTATTTGGGGATCCCTTTACCAAGAATGCAATTGTCCTCGGATTTTACTGGTTATAAGGTGACTACAAAGATTGCAAGTTGGAAGTGGAAGGCTTTACCGCTGGCTGGTAGAGTAACCTTACTCCAATTGGTGCTTTCATCCATACCCTTCTATAGCATGTCTTATGTTGCTATTCCAATATCTATTCTCAGAAGACTGCAGAAGGATTTCCAAGCGTTTTTGTGGGGGCATGCATCTGATAGAAGAGGTCTTCATCTCATATCCTGGAACACGGTCTATATGCCAAATGATCAGGGAGAACTACGCTGCCACTCATTAATTTAAAGGAGGCAGATGTATTGTGTAAGCTTGCCATCCAAGTGGTCTTAAAACCGGATTCCCTACGGGCACATGTCATGGCGGCTAAGTACCAATTTAAAGGGACTTGGTGGAACTATAAAAAGCCTCCAACAAGTTCAGCTATATGGGCTAAAATTTGTTCCTGTGGAACCCTTTGTGCAGCATAATTTGCAGTGGAGTATCAGTGCCGGGTCTCAAATTGATGTTATGAGAGACCCCTGGTTGACCTCTATTCCCTGCAATCAATGGCCAACTTATATCAATATGGATCCGGCAAATTCTCATTTCTTATACAATCTTTCATTTCTCCCAATCAAGGGTGGAACTGCCAGCTTTTATCTTATTTTTTTCCTAGCTGCAGTGATGACTGCTATATCTCAAATTCCTCTGGTAAAAGGGATGTGGTCTGATCGGCTAACTTGGGTCCACCGTAACTCATGTCACTCTTAAAGAGTTACACCAACTATTTCATCCTCCCCAGAAGCCTATCAACCATGGCCAGTTTTAGTGGATTTTTGGAAGATGCTTATGCCATTGAGGGTTAAATCCTTCGGGTGGTGATTGCTTTGGTGTCGGCTACCATCCAAATCTCTGTTATATAGCAAGGGTGTTACATCAGAGGCTCAACAAGTTGCGATGTATGTGGACATAATACGGAGGATTGCCATTATATTTTCATTCCGCGTCCTTATGCTGTTGAATGTTGGAGGCAGCTCAGCATTATATTCTGACTGAGCTTTATTCCCAACTCTTTGCTGGTGTAAGAGAACTCTCTCTAGTTCCCAGATAAAGAGAGGAAATCAAGCAAAGCTGGCATGTGCTGGATGGCTTCTTTGGTCAGCTCGCAATGAGTGTATATTTCAGCAGGTTTTAACTCATCTGATCCTGCTGATTAGGTGCATTTTTGGGTTAACTTCTGATGCTCAGCTACTTAATTCTCACGCTTTTGATGCTCCGATAAGGTACTGGGGTGCTTGAATTCATCCTATCTCTCATACTTCAATGCAGCAGGTGAGATGGCACCCTCCTCCCTTAAGGGTATTGAAGGTTAACTTCGAAGCATCAATCCATTCAGATTTGGCTGCAAGCTTTCATAATTCATGACCATCAAGGAAGGCTTCTTAGAGCTTGTGGCAAGCAACTGCCGGCCTCTACCATTCCTTTTGCAGAGTTCATCGCTGCTTGGATAGGTGTAACTGTTGCAATGGGTGAATTCTAAGCACAACAACTGTGGCTTGAAGGTGATTCTCTAACGGTCATCACTTGGAATAATAATTTTCATGTCAACAGGGTCCAGGACAATATCTATCTGAGGGACATGATGGGATTCAAAGCTTCATGGCAGGTTTTCTTAGCACCGCTTGTTCCACGAGAGGCAAATCAACTAGCAAATTTCATTGCTTCTCTTGCCTTGGGGACCCTATTCTAGCTTCGCTCCTATATTTGCTGCAAGCTGATGCCTTGGGAGTTTCTTTCACCAGGGCCTAAAGTTTCAGATTGCTGGAGCGGCTGATTACATTGGTCTCGGCTTATTAGTTTTCTATTAGTTTCCTAGTTCTATTAGTACTATTTAGTTATATCTCTTTGTTCTGTATTTGTACTAGGATCCTCCTTTAACCTTCTATACTCGCCTACTTTATACCCCAAAAAAAAAAAAAGTAGTACTTTACCTTCTAATGAAGAAAACCCACTATAAAGGTAGAATTAAGAGAAACGATGTCAAAAACAATATCAGTACATCGAAGTTAGCCAGAATAGGTTTCCAATGCTTATGTGGCACTAACATGGCAGATGATGACAGCAGTTGGAGTGGCAACACTGCTGTGTCATGGACTGCTAACTGGATTATGACATGCACTACAGACTGGTTGCTGAACCGAGTTAGGTCAGATCAGGTTTAGATCCTAGTCTGTGGGTCGGATCAAGCCGACAGATCGCATCTGATGGGCTTGAACTCAAATGTACTTGAAGTTAAACATGTCAAATGTTGTGGATCAAAACACAAGTCCATTGGGTCTAGCCTTCTTCGCAAGGATCAAGCTCGAAACCCTAGCACAAGGGAGGTCACAGTCAATGGGAAGGCAGGTGAAGGGATGGCAACTCGACAATGGCAATGCAAGGACAGTCGAGGAGACAGGTGGATCACATTGGAGATTCCATGAACAAGGTTGACTCGTGGTGGAAGACTCCTTGCAGATGATCTCATACATGGGAGCAATGAAGTAGGAGATCCAACACCAAGGCAAAGGAGCTGGAGGTGGCGATGGCTACACACATGCGGATGGTGGCAGACTCGAGAGATTCGACAGAGCAAAGGGGTAGGTTCCAAAAATTAGGGAGTCCGATGAGGGAGTTGACGATGAGAATGCCATCAAAGGGCAGAGCCGAGCTAGTGAGTAGGAGCAGTCGAAGGTTGAAGATTGCTACTTCATATGGGCACGGCTGTTGCAGATGGATGATAGGGATTTGGGCAATTTCTTTTTTTCTTCCTTGGTGATGGTGTGGTTGGTGATGATGTGGTGATGGTGTGATAAACAAGCATGACTCTTGAGGTGATAGTGATGGAGCATAGATCATAGATCTTGAGGTGACACTGATGGAGCATGGAGTATAGATCTAGAGAAGATGGTTCGAAAGGTTGCTAAGACTACAGTGATGGAGTGGCAAGGATGTGGTAGTGGTGGTGGATCAAAAATACTCTGGTACCAATTGATGCATGATAGAGGAGAGGGAAAAAGAGGAAGAAGACAAGGAGGGAAGGAAACAAATGAAGAAGGGGAAGAAGAGAGAGGAAAAGGAGAAAGAATGAGAGAGAGGGGCAACTCAATATTCTCAAATCTCAATAATGTAGAACTTGGGTTCTCAATTACATGGTTGGCGAGTATTTATAGACCCAAAATCCTAATAAGATTCCATTTAGAAATCCTAATAAATATAGAAATAAAAATATTCAAGCCCCCATAAAACTCTAGTCCCAACAAAAATAGAATTCCTAATAAAACTAAAATTCTCTGGTTCCTATATTTGCACCTAGTGGTAGTGCACTTAGATCTCTTATCAGATGGTTCTTTATCATAGGGCCAGAACATTTTCCAAAAGAAACTTTTCAAAAACTTCATTCAAGGAAAGTGGGAACTCTTGAGGTACTTAAAAGGCCTGGTGTGGATGCCTATTTACTCAAGCGACTAGAAGATCCCCATGCTTGGAGGATCTCACTCTATGTTATGGAGATCAGGCCCACAATTAGAATGCCCAAAGTAGTACGAAAAGTTGAAGTTCTTGATAATATTCTTGATGAATCAACAAGGAAAGTTATTAGAAGTCCTCAGTCAAGTGGAAAAGGAAACCAATCTCTGAAAGCATGTGGATCACTGTTTCAGAGTTCCAACATCTCAATCCAACTCTTTATGAGGCATATCAAGCTTTTTCACTCTTTGGAGCCGAGTTCCCTTGCATTAAGGGGAGCTAATGGAAATCAGCCTACTTAAAAAATCTAAAAATATGCAAGAGTTTAAAAAAGATCATTAAAAAGTTAAGTGTCTCTGGAATCGAACAAAAATCATATGGAGTGGGCATCATAGAAGGACATATGGAGTGGTTTTCTTATTTTGCCATATTTCCAGTGGTGTCTATCTTAAAGCAAAAATCTAAAAGTCAAAAACTTCTCCTACTAATGAAGATGTTAGTCCCATGATTAAAAAAACTAAAAAAGAAATGAAATCACGCATGGCATTCTTTTTCTTCCTCATTTGCAAAACATGCTTTTTACCAATATATACTATATAATTAGACAATACACATCAAGCAAATTAGCCGTTTAGCAAGACAATATACATATCTAAATAAATCGATACAGTTTCTAGAACATGATGCTCACCAGTATATGATTAGATGCATACTTAGCAATTTAGTCATTTAGCAATCCAATACATACCTTCAAGCAAATTAATTTACAGTTTCTGGAATATCATGTTCACTAGTATATACTACATAGTTAGGTGATACATATCGACTTTCCAATGCACACTGCAATATTCTTCTTTTCTAAGTAAATCTTTGAGGTATGTATTGGTATTGAGTATTACATCAAAGAATCTTGTGGTGGTATCGAGAAGTCAACAAGTATGTATGATTTGACCATGTAGTGTGTACTGATGAATATGATGTTCTGGAAACTCTGTATCAATTTACCTGAAGATGTGTATTGGATTGTTAGATTGCTAATTTGCTAACTGTATATCATTTACCATGTATTATATATCAGCGAATTTCATGTTCTACAAACTATATATCGATTTATTTAGATAACTTGCTTAATAATTAATTTACTTGATGTGTATCACTTGGCCATATAATATGTACTGCTAAAAAGTATACTCTGAAAATAAGAAAGAAAGGGAGTGCTGCATTTTTTTTTAAATTATGAGTCTGTCGACTCTATTAGTAGAATTTTTTGACTTTTAGGTTTCTTCTTTAAAATGAATATTTGAGGAAACATGGTAAAATCGCAAGCTCGCTCCATATATCCTTCTGTGGCGCTTGCCGCCTAGAATGTGTCAGTCAAAAGAGTCCTTTAATTTTCCAATTGGGTCTAGAATGATCAGTCAAAGAGTCTTTTAGTTTTCCAATTAGGTCTTTAAATGTAGTCCTCGTTCATTAGTCAAAGTAGGTCTACATCTATTATTCTATGTCCTCAAAGTTCTAATAGTCTATGTAAGGCTTCGTTATATACTTTTGAAGGCAGGAGCAAATTCAGTTTTATGTTTACCTCTCTTTGGCATTAGTTTCAAACTATAAGCAAGTTTTCTAAGATTAGATGTTATCCAAAGGTTTGTCCAAGGAGATGGACTCCTACGCTTCATTCCCAAATCCCATTAAAAAATTTCCATCCATTTATCCTTATTTTCTGGCTTAACTCTTGGGTTGTATCGGATAGATTAGGTACCGTTAGATTGCCACATCCTTAAAGTGAAAGAGAAAATGAGGATGAAAAAGAAAAGGACCTCATGCACTACCAGATCGTCAAAGAGGAAGAGAAACAGAGGAGTAAAAAGAAAAAGACCTCACGCACTTCTCATGGGCACCATCACTAGATCGTGTCTGTCGTCAACATCATCACTAATTTGTTGGAAAGAGAGAGGTTTAAGGTTTATTGATATCTATTAGACGAGGGGCCTAGCCATTAAAGGAGAAAAGGTAGGCCTTTTAGGCATGCTCGGTTTGAGATTAAATAATTTGGGTTAACTAGGTTAAATGAAGTAAGTTGAAGGGGAAAGTGCGGGATTAAACTATTCTTGAGTAAAAAGGTTTGGA
Source organism: Cocos nucifera (assembly GCA_006176705.1). Classification (NCBI taxonomy): domain Eukaryota; kingdom Viridiplantae; phylum Streptophyta; class Magnoliopsida; order Arecales; family Arecaceae; genus Cocos; species Cocos nucifera. Next base: position 88,942 of record QRFJ01004117.1, on the reverse strand, counting down.
AGGCAAAAGTTACGCATTTATTCTGTATCAAGATTTGAAAGTACTTGATAAATATAATTGATAACTATATGACAATAGATATAAGCAAAGGAATCCAGTGATAAAATAATGAAATACAATGAAGTTCCTCTAACCCTTCCACTTAGTTTCCCCTCAAACAGTGAAATAAACATGCCAGCATATCCATTGATGTTTGGCTTGGATTTGGCAAAAATTGATGATAATGAAGTAATCACATGACTAACAAAATTCCCTTTTCTTGAGCCTTGCAACTCTATCTAAGGTTGAAACCAGATTGGATACAGATCAGATACCAATATATCAAATATCCATATTTGTTTTATCTGATGAATATAAATATGGATACGTATATTAATCAGATGCAAAAATTCATATTCATATTCATATTTGTTTTAAATAGATATGGATACAAATCAGATATTGGAAGTATGGATACTAATAGGGATATAAGTCAAATAATTAAACTTTATGACTACTAAATCAAAGATATTACAAAGTGGATGATAAATCAAGATAATAGCATGTTAATATGGTTATATATTTTTCTTAAAAGTTAATAAGTATTATATAAAATTAAATAGGATTAGAAGTAGAATCGGATATTCAGATATAAATCGATCGTCTATCCATATCTTTATCTATTTTTCTTTAACGAATATGGGTACAGATATGGATTTTAGTCAGATCCTCAAATTTTTGTCCATATTCGAACAAATTTGAATACAAAAATGGATCTGAATGGATAATGTCCTATCCACTTTCACCCCTAACTCTATCTCCTCATACACTTTAGTTGTGAATAGTGGTCAAAATGGAATCTCAACATCAAATATTAACAAAAGTATGAATTGGTGGGATTGGCAAATAGGACCCATGGTATTAGGTAAAGCTATTTTCTAAGAAATTTACGAATCATTTATATCCTCCTAGGTCCCTCAAAATTATCATGATATGAAACAAAATAGAAAGAAATTTAAAGTAATATGGCATGCATCCTCTATTCTATTTCAACTCCTAGAACTTATAATACAATGCATCATCCATCATAGCGAATTATGAGAAGATATGCAAAGATAGTATACTAGCAATTAATAGCAAATCCTCATAACACTACAAGAAAACAAGCATCAGCGACCGAAATTTTGTGATAGAAAAATTCTATCATAAATTGTGATGGATTTGTGATGGATCTATGATAGAAAAGTAAAATAATTTTTTTTGGACCTTCAGTGATAGATTTGTGATAGAAATATTTGTCCCTAAATGATCTGTCATATATCCATCACAAATTTATGATGGATTTGTGATAGAAAAAAGATATAGATTTTTAAAAGCTTTCATCGACGGATATATCTGACATATCCATCACAAAGTTGTGATGGATTTGTGATGGAAAATAAATATAAATTTTTAATTATTTTCAATGATGGATTTATCCGATACAAAAAATCCATCACAAACTTGTGATGGATTTGTGACAGAAAAAGATACAAAATTTTGATTGCTTTCAATGATGGATTTATGATGGAAAAAAGATACAAAATTTTTGTTACTTTTAGTGATGGAGTTGTGATAGATATATCCGACACAAACAATGTGTCACAAATTTGTCACAAACAAACAATGTGTCACAAATCTATCACAAATTTGTGATGGATTTGTGACGAAAAAAGATACAAAATTTTAAAATTTGAGACGAATTTGATTTGGGTCGAATTTGAAAATTGTTCCTATAAATTTGAAATTTGCTCCTATGAAATCGGGATAGATTTGGAATGGATCTAGTATATATTATTAATTTTTATTAAAATTTTAACCATAGATCTAACTCGATTCAATCCAATCAAAGCCCGACCCCTTTATCGAGTTGACCCAATATGATCTGATCGGAGATTGGTACTGGATGGATATGAATATGAAATTTTTGATTAATTGTAGGATAGTTATGGATATTGATTGACCCGCCCATACTCAATGTCAGAATTTTATGAAATTATTATTTAGCCAATTTAGACTTGGATAAAATAATTATTTAGTTTCTTTCATGATAATTTTTTAAAGTTAAATCTTTTTGAGTTTTGTCAGGAGAGATATACATGGCCTGAGGATTAGACTTCTGAGGTTAAGAATGTGTGGGAGCAGATTTCTAAGAGGCAATTTTCTAGTATGCTTAACCAAACAAGAAAAGATGCTTTAAAAAAGGCTGGAGACAAGGAAGATATTCTTGAGACCAAATGTCACGGGCCTATTTGGATTGCACGGCATATTTGAAATAGGTTGATTGATATATGGAATTCTCCAAAGTGGATGAGTAAATCAGAAGCTTCACGTAAGAACCAAATGATAGAGAAAGATGGTGGAATCACCAAACATACGAGTGGTTCAATTTCATTTTCTACACATTAAAAAAGAATGGTACATTAAAATATATTTTTTTACTTTAGAATATTTATTATTTAATTATTTATTTATTTATATGCACTTTCTCATAATTTTATTATTTTTTCTTTTTAGATTATGGAATTGGATAGGCCACCAACGCAACTTAAGGCATTTAAGCGAACTCACAAATAAAAGAGAAATTCAGGTGACTTTGTGGACAACAAGTCCAAAAGAGTTTTGGTAAATTTACTTATTCTACTTAATGATAAATTTATTATTTACCAATATATTGCAAGCAGTATTAACTTAATATGTTACTAATAGTTTTAGGAAGAATATTTTGCTACTCAGACTACTAAGTATGGCTTAGATATTTCATCCCAACCTGAGTTTGATCCAGATGCATGGGTCCAAGCAACTGGGGGCCCAAATAAGAGAAGATTATACGGGTTTGGGTCTAGAATAGATCCTAAGCTGTTATTGGGATCTAGCAGTAATTCCTATTCAGCAATATCGGGATATCCTAGTTCTTCAATGCAGCATCTCATGGAGGAGCAAGTTCAGCACCTGATTACACAACAACGTGACCAATGGCGAGAAGAGATACACCATGAGGTATACTAAGAGCTGCAGCACGAGATGGTTCAGATGAGGAAAACAATGTTGGAAGAGATGAGGAAAACAATTCGCATTATGATACCAAAACTCAAACAATCACATGCCTCCCAACCTGATCATGATTGTTCATATGTGTGATCACTTATTTTGGATGCTAAATTATTTTGTTATGAGATATTTTAAGAAAAACTTAATGTAACATTTTGCTACTATGAGATAACTTTTATCTTGATGTTTGTAGTTTTTTTAGAAATATGATGTTATGAATGAACGAATTTACTATGAATTAATATTAGTATTATATTTATTATAAATTAGTTTAATATTTATTATGAATGAATTAATAATTAGGGAATGAATTAGTTGTATATGAATATTTGAGTGTTTTGTTGGATATTTTAGAGTTATTTTCAGAAGAAAATAAATTTAATGTGTGAATCAATGATGGGTTTATGATGAAATTTGATCTAGAATTTTGTGACAAATTTATGATAGATGTATTTTGAATATTATGAAAGATTTATGATGGATTTGTGATGGATTTGTAATGGATTTGTTTTGAATATTGTGATGGATCGGTGATAGAATGTTGTGATGGACAATCTATTACAAATCCATCATCAATTTCCATCACTAATCAGTCATAAATTTTCATCACAAATAAGTCCATGAATTTTCATCACAAATCCATCATAAATCCATCACCATTTATGATGGATTTACTTTTGGATATCATTTATTATTTGTGACAAAATGTGTGATAGAAATTTCCAACATCGAAATTTATGATGGAAATTTTCATCACAAATTTTTTTGTGACTAGGGTTTCGGTGATGGATTTTTTAATCACAAAATCCATCACAAAAACTATTTATGACCGATTTATAGGCTTCAGTGATGGAAAAATCTGTCTCTAAAGCCTTGTTTTGTTGTAGTGTAACAAGAGATTTCGTTACTTTAATACTAAAGAAAATAACTTACTTCATATCTAGCATGCATTATCTCAATAATTCCAAGATTTTCTAAATAGAGTCTCCCTTCCTAGTACAAATTCTAATAAAATGGTGATCAAGTAAAGCTTCATGTAGTACTTAAATACAAGTAGACCTGTCAACGGATCATATTTGGGTCGAAACCTGAATATCCAGACTCGAACCCAATTTTAGTTACTGGAATCATATTCGGATCCGAATACCCGACGAGTCTGACCTTGAAATACCAGACCCGGACCCTAATGAATCTCGGATATCCGAACTCGATTTTGAAACTTAAAACTGAGAGAGAGAGAGACTAAGAGAGGAAGACCGAGAGACTGAGAGAGGGAGTTTGGTCGCTCGCCAGCCGTCGGAGAGAAGGAGACCGAGAGAGGAAGAGAGGAAGGGGATCCGGTCACTCGTCGGCAGTTGGTGAGGAGATCGAGAGAGGGAGAGATAGAGAGGGAGGAGGTCCGATCGCCGACGAGGGAGATCGAGAGATTGAGAGAGGGAGGAGGTCTGGTCACTCGCCGACCGTCAGCAAGCGAGATCAAGAAAGGAAAAGAGAGAGGGAGGGGGTCCGACCGTCGGTGAGGGAGATCAAGAGAGGGAGAGAGGGAGATCGAAAGAGGAAGAGAGGAAGGGGGTTCGATCGCTCACCTGTCGCCAGCGAGCTAGATCGAGAGAGGAAGAGAGAGGGAGGGGGTTCGGTCGCTTACCGACCATCGACAAGCGAGATCAAGAGAGGGAGAGGGTGAGAGAGGGAGGGGGTCCGACCACCAGCAAGGGAGATCGAGAGAGGGAGAGACTGAGAGAGGAAGAGAGGAAGGGGGTCCGATCGCTTGCTGGCTGCCGGCGAGCGAAATCGAGAGAGGGAGAGAGGAAGGGTATCCGGCCACCAGCGAGGGAGAAACTGAGAGAGGGAGATCGAGAGACTGAGAGAGAAAGAGAGGGAGTGCTGGAGGGGGTCTGATCGCTTGCTGGCCGTCGGCGAGTGAGATCGAGAGAGGGAGAGACTGAGAGAGGAAGACTGAGAAAGGGAGAGAGGGGGAGAGAGTGAGGTTTGTTATTATGTTTAACATATATATATAATATTATTATATTATATTATATTATTCGGATCTCGAGTCAGTTAGGTCTGGATATTAAATATTCAGACCCTATCCGTTTACATTATGGTTTATCGGGTCCGGATCAGAATCCGAGTAAATGGGTTTGATGCTCATACCAAACCCGAACCCATTGGATAAATACCCATGGGTCTCGGGTCTGGACCGGACCCATTGACAGCTCTACAAGGAAGACCTATAATTTGATTTAAGAAACCTTTCTTGTTCCTTATGCATGGTTTGGTTTTGACAGATAAGGTTACTTTCCTAAGAAGATCCTCCTCAATTAGATCCCATTTAAACAATGATTCAACTTAATCTCATGTCTTTAACCCTTTTAATTTTCATCGGCAACCTGTGACCTTCCAATAATATCAAGGACTGTCTTGCTTGTGATATTCCAAAACTATGGATCCAAATGATAATATCCCACAATCATGAATGTAGACACCGTAGCAATTTTTAGCATTAATGTTGGGGATAAATCCCGCTCCCGCCGAAATTCAGTCTAATGCTTAGTCTAATGCAACTGATAATTATGGAAGAGCTTCAATCGAAAATTCTTCCTCCAGCGGCCAAATCCCTCCAGACTCCTTCAGCAACCAAATTCCTCTAGGAGCCGAACCCCTCCCAAACTCCACCAGCGGTCGAACTCCTCCAAGAGCCGAACTCCTTTCCGACTTCTCCTTCAGTCGGATTTCTCCAGCGGTGGAGTCTCTTCTGAACTCCTATAGCGGCCGAACTCCTTCCAGACTTCTCCTTCAGTCGGATTTCTCCAGGAGCCGAACTCCTTCCGGACTTCTCCTTCAATCGAATTTCTCTAGTAGTCGGATTCCTCCAGGACTTCTTCTTCAGTCGAATTCCCCCAAGAGCCGAACTTCTTCTTCAGTCGGATTCCTACAGGAGCCGAACTTCTTCCAAACCTTTCCTTCAGTCGGATTCCTACGAGAGCCGAACTTTCGAACTCCTTCCGGACCTCTCCTTCAGTCGGATTCCTCCAGGAGCCGAACTCCTTCTGCATTTCTCCATCATTCGAACTCCATCCGAATTTTTCTAACGGATTACTTTCAGATTTCAAGTAGTATTCCTCCCGAATGATTTTCTCTAGCCGTATTTCCTTTAGGAGTCCAAACTCCTCTAGAATTGATATATGTCAAAGCTCTTCACCAACCAACACCTACTTCCTCCGAACTTCAACTATTAAATCTCAACGAACGGATGATACCTCTCTCCGTAATAAATTTCACGTAGCTCCAAGCGGTCCACTATCGGACGAATACAGTAATAAATTTCACATGGCCTTGAGCGACCCACTACCGGACTGTTACGGCTATACAGGCTCCGTCTACAAAAAGGAACCCTCCAGATACATTTTTTTGAAACTCTCTTCTTCTTTCCAAAACTCTGCTGAATTCTTGCCTGAGCACTCCATTTCTATTGATCAGAAGAGCTAACTTGATCGTCGAAAGATTCTGCCGGAGTCACCACCACCGACTTCGAACGAGACTTTGTTTTGCAAGTCACCGGCGGCGACCTCTTCTTCCCCAACTCCAGCTCGATCCGGCGTCAACCAAATTCTGCACCAACAATTAACATTTAACTTTATGCAGTATTATTTAAGTAACAACCTCTTGCATTATTACATTCATAATCCCATTACGAATAGATTGCAAGTTGGATGATTTATTATTAGAAAACCCATGCCATCAATGAAGTTTAGGTTTAGATCCTATCACAAGACAAGCGAAATCTAATAACCAAGGGAAACAAGTGTGGACCTTTTTTAGAGATCTCTAGAAAATATCATTTTGTTGTACCTAATATCGAAGCTTTCTACTACCATCATAGCAATTTGTTGAAGCAAAATAGCATTTACAACCAAATATCTAGAAGAATTGCAAAATTT
>QRFJ01004117.1:41932-74432 GCA_006176705.1 Cocos nucifera | reverse complement strand
TGATTGGCTCTCTTATGTGGGCGGCAGCACCAACATCCTTATCGTTGATCACTTCGATCCGCTTCACTATCTCCAACAACCACTTTTGATTCAAGTACTAGCTCCCTAGCAAGGACCTCGAACTACTCTTCTCTATTGCTTGAGTACAGCTGCCTACTACTTCTCTTCACGACCAAGCCCACCATCCACCTCTATATCTTTGGCCTCTTTGATGCCCTCAAGTACTTTGTTCTTGCCAACCCCCTCCCCTCCCCTACCCCAAACCCCACCTCGTGATCCAATCACCACCACCCACCACACCAAGGTTGAGTTGCCAAGGCCACATTTCCTCAATAAGGCTGTGTTGCCCAAAACAAAGGTCGATGAGGATTCGGTCTTCAAGCAACTCACATTTCTTGAAAATTTTTAGCTTGATTTATAAAAAGTAATTGAAAACTTCATGTCCGAATTTTACTTAAAATCCGAACTTCAATTTTTCACAAATGGACTCCTGAATTTTTAACCTGCTAATAATTGGACCCTTACATCACTGAGGCATTAACTACATAACGACAAATTAATGTCACATGCATTAATGACATAAGAGTCCAATTGTTAATGGGTTAAATGTTTGGAAAATCAATTATGAAAAATTAAAGTTTGGGATTTAAGTTAAATCCAAACACAAAGCATAGAGTTTTTTATTGAATTAAAGCATTTTTTTTAGATGGAGATCCTTGGTAGGGATAATCCGATCTTTGAATTCGCCTAACTCCATTTGACTCCAATATATGAGGAATATTATGATTATTTTTAAAATTATTAATTTTAAAATATGTTAATTATTGATTTAGAATTGAACCAAGTGAGTTAAGTGTTAACAAAAGTTTGGATCAATTTTAGTTCAAGTTAGAATTGATTGCTAGCCCAATTTAGAATTTTTTAAATTATTTAATTAGTCTCGTGTTCAATTCGGTTGATTTGAAATTATGTTTAAATTAAACTTCAAATAATGATAACGAAACTAAACTTCATTTAAACTTTGCATTTGAGATTAATTTCAAATCAAATTTGATTAGACCTAAGCTCCACCTCAACTTTATTTAGGGGTGGTAAGCGGATTGGGTCAAGTTGGATACAGATCGTATTGGCTACACATCAGATTAAAAATTTGTCAACTTAAACATAACTTATTTATTAACTAGGTCAAAATGTTAGATCTAAATAGGGATGGCAATGGGTAGGGTACCTGCAAAATTTGCCCTATTTGTATTAGAACCCATTTAAAATCTTATTAACCAAACCCATCCAAACCTGATTATAAAATTAACTAAAAATCCCAAACCTATCCCATTTAAAATTGGTATACTCGTCAAACTCATGCGCTTATCCTTTATTCATGTCGGATTATTAGGGTACCCGAACCCACCTGACCAAAAATTGGTTTCTTTAATTCCGAGCATGACTTCTATCCAAACTTTCAAAATGAAATACTTCTACCAAGATTGACCTCTCAGAACCTCAAGGGACTAATTGACACAAAATCCCATATGCTTGAAAAAAACTCAATCGAAACCCAAGAAAAGCCTCTATTCTCCCTTGGGTGCTCTCCTTCCCCATAGATCTCCAAAAAAGAGAATGAAATGACATGAAAAAGAAGTGGAAAGAAAAAAAAATGATTAATCTCTATGGGAAAAGGTCTTACCTTTTAATTTTTTCCATCTTTCCTTTGTTTTCATCGATTTTTCCTATGGTTTCCTCTAGTTTTTCCTCTATTTTGCCATCCTTAAGTCTCAATTGAGTGGGAAGCCTAGAGTGGTGGTTTTTCCTCTATTTTTCAATCCTTAAAAGTCTCAATCAGGTGGGAGGCTTGGAGCGGTGGGCAACTTTTCCTCTATTTTTCCATTCTCAGCAATTTTAATTGGGTGAGACACTTGGAGCAACAGCTAAATAGGGAAGCTTAGACAATGTCTAGGGTAGGGGTTCAATCAAACCGAGTTAAGTCGAATAACTGAAAGCTCGAGCTCGACTCGACTCAAAATACTTAGGCTCAAAACTCAACTCGAGCTCGACCGAGCCTTGATATCTCAAGCTCGAATTTAGTTCGATAAAAAATAGACAAAGCTCGAGATCAACTCGACTCGACTCGAATATAAATCGAACCATATTCGAGCTTGAAATCGAGCCTTCTCTTACTAATAATATATATATTAGTATATATTATAAATAAAAATAATATTATTAAATATATATATATATTCGAACAAGCTCATGAGCTTTCGAGCCGAGCATCCTACTACTCGAGCTCGACCCGAGTCAAGCTTGAACTCGAGTAGCTCGCGAGCAGCTTGACTTATTTATAGCCCTAGTCTAGAGTTTTTTGTTGAAATTTATTTACAAACTAATTTGAGTAATGGATGCGGGACAAATCTCAAGCCCATCCAAACTTGTTCAGGTTTTAACTTTAAATCTCAAATATGTCCCAAATCCTACAAGATATTGCTAAACGGGTCCTATGAGGGTTTGAATGGAACAGGTACTCAAAAATTCCACTGCCATCTGAATTCAATCTATTTATTAAATAGGTAAATCAACCCAACCTATATAACCTATTTACAATACAGACTGAGTTAGGTTAAATAGGTTAAGTATGTTTGGTAGATTTATAATGAATATTTAAATGGATTTTAATAGGTTAAACATGTCAAGTAGATCATCTTAAATAAAGAAGAAATGGATTAAGCATGTTTTAAATGGGTTAAATAAGTTTTAAATAAGTTAAGTAAATTGTTATGATCCAATCCAATTATTAAACAAGTAAAAAGTCTAAAGCTACACCTAATTTGTTTAATAAATGAGTTTATATAGGTTACCCAAATATGTGTTATAAAGGTCATTTGTAGGTTAGGTTGGTAAGATAGATCATAAATTACCACCTCAAACTTAACTACACCCACAATCTCAATGGGATTGAGGTTTTGGCTTTCAGGCAAAATAATAATTCACCTTCCTCTATGCACTATTGGATCATCCATAGATTTCAAAATACTCTGAACTCTATCATTCATTCATTTGTATAAATCTCAATATGATCAATAGATAATTGAATGATGGATTATAGATCTATAAGCTAGAGTTTGGAAAAGAGGATTAGATCAGAGATTGAATATGGTGGAGTCTCAAGGTAGAATCTAGGAGCTCCAACATTTCTTGAAGGATTCGGATTGTATAAAAGGATGATTGTTTTTCTTTATCAAAAAAAAAAAAAGGATGATTGTTTTTTTTTGGCAATCAATCAATCATGTTTTATAAAACTTTCAAGGCATCCTAATATTTTTCTGCCATTCAAAATGAGCATCGTATGTTGAGAGCGTGCGACATATAATTCAACTGTTGACAAGACCAAGCCTTCTTTCGAGCGAAAAATACAACCCCAACGCTTTTTAGACAGCTGGAGAGTGGTGCGAGCAAAAGCAAGAGCGTAACGGAAGGATAACAGGGAGTGGTAATAGAGAAACCAGACGCATTGCACAAAGGCAAGTAACGCGGGACAATATGTGGACACGTGGCATCGTCGGACCTTTCCTCAACCGCTCTACAAGCTCCAGGGCCCCTCCCCCGGCTGTTCCGCGTCCGTCCTTCCACCAGCCTTTAAATACCACCAATAAGGTGCCCGAGCCTCGCACCTCGTACGAGATCGGAGGCGCTCCATTTCCATGCGGATGCGAGATCCGACGGAACGCCACGTTGCCCGCATAAAAATATTTATGCAAACAAACGGTATGGGAAGGTGAGGAGGGGGTCATCCGTACGGCAAGCGAGAACTGACCGGCACGGCCGCATGATGCCGGTGGCGCTAGACCCGGTCGAAGGGATTTCAAAATCGAACCGGCTTGAACCGGCAGGCTAACCTGTTGGAGACGGCGACCAAAGGGACTGGAGTCACTGGAGGTGGGGCCCGGGCATCCAGGGCCACATCTTTTTTGTACGAGGATTAAAGCGAAGAACGTAACGTAGATGGGAAAAAATAGGTGGGGTCCGTGTGGGGGTAAGACTCGTACCAAAGATTCGGAGCTGCTACATTGTCTACCACGCTTTCCCGTGCAGTTGGCAGCTAGCTAATTTATCAAAGGCTGTGATTTGACATTGGCATCGCGTCCGAAACATCAAATCATGCCCTAGGTGGTGGAAAAATTATTGCATGCACCAGGTGCAAGTGAACCAGGCAAATCACGGGGCATTTGCACGGTGGATAGCCCGCAATCGGGAACTGGTGAAATACAGGAGGTAGCGTGGCGTATTATCCACCGTGAGATTTGATACGGTCCAATTGCATCGGGTGCATGCAATATGAAGGTCATGTGGGGACAGATTTTAACCAACGAAAGAATGACAACGGATCAAATTTTTTAATTTTTTATCTAAAAAAATTAACAAACACGAAGGATTCAGATTAGATAATTTTATAATTAAAGTAAAATAATTTCATAGTGCTTGTTAAATAATTATCTATCTCATCATTTCCATGTATCAACACTCATTCTCTAAAATAAGATTAATGAAGTATATTAAGACTGATATTATTGGAGATTGGATGGTCACCCAATTATATTGGATCTATTTTGTAGACTACTGTGATTGATATTCCTTTTAAACTTTTTATTTTTATTTTTTTTTATTACGATGAACAGTATTTATTCTAAATTGATTTAATAATTTTGATTTAACAAAAAAAAGTTAAATGATGGTGATGATGTTGATGGGCCTAGACATATTTTAGAATTGATCCAACTAATGCATCACAACTGATCAATCAGAGTCTGTAATAAATCAGTCATGCAGTCTGCACATCGGCCAATCAATTTCCATCACATGATACTCCAAATGATATACGAGATGCCCAAACTCATACCACTTGCTTACAGCTGATCTACAATCTTCATAACTATAAGAATCATATCTCACCATATCAATTGGATGTACGAGTAGTTATCTTAAAACAAGACTTTAGTGATAGATTTTTTCATCACTGGAGCCTAAAAATTCATCATAAATAATTTTTATGCTAAATTTTGTAATAGAAAAATCCCTCACTGAAACCCTAGTTACAAAAAAAAATTGTGATGAAAATTTCCATCATAAATCTCTGTGATGAAAATTTCCATCACATATTCTGTCACAAATACTAAATGACATCCAAAAGTAAAATCGTCACAAATAGTGATGGATTTATGATGAAAATTCATGACAGATTAGTGACGAAAATTGATGATGGATTTGTGACAGATTGTTCGTCACCATATTTTGTTACTGATCATAATATTCAAAATAAATCCATCATAAATTCATTATAAATTAGTTATAATATTCAAAATATACCTATCATAAATTTATCATAAAATTTTAGATCAAATTCCATCATAAATTCATCATTGATTCACCATTAAATTTACTTTCTTCTAAAAATAATCCTAAAATATCCAACAAAACACTCAAATATTCATATACAACTAATTCATTTTCTAATTATTAATTTATTTATAATAAATATTAAACTAATTTATAATAAATATAATAATAATATTAATTCATAATAAATTCATTCATCCATAACATTATATTTCTCAAAAAATTACAAATATCAAGATAAAAATTATCTCATTATACCAAAATGTTACATTAAGTTTTCTTAAAATATCTCGTAATAAAATAGTTTAGCATCCAAAATAAGTGATCACATATCTGAATAATCATGATTAGATTGAGAGACATATGATTGTTTGAGTTCCGACATCATAAATTATTTTTCTCATCTCTTCTTGCATTATTTTTCTTATCTGAACCATCTTCTACTGTAGCTCTTGGCGCACCTCATGGTGTATCTCTTCTCATCGTTGATCACGTTGTTGTGTAATCAAGTGCTAAACTTGCTCCTCTGTGAGATATTGTATTGAAGAACTAGGATATCCCGATGTTGCTTAATAAGAATTACTACCAAATCCCAATAACAGCTTAGGATCTTTTTTGGACCCAAACCCATATAATCTTTCCTTATTTAGGCCCCCAGTTGCTTAGACCCATGCATCTGGATCAAACTCAGGTTGGGATAAAACATCTAAGCCATACTTAGCAGTTAGAGTAGCAAAATATTCTTCCTAAAACTATTAGTAACACATTAAATTAATACTACTTATAATATATTGATAAATAATAAATTTATCATTAAATAGAATAAGTAAATTTATCGAAACTCTTTCGGATTTGTTGTCCATAAAGTCACCCAAACTTTTCTTTTATTTGTGAGTTCGCTTAAATACCTCAAGTTGCATTGGTGGCCTACCTAATTCTATAGTCTAAAAAGGAAAAATAATAAAATCATGTGAAAATGTATATAAATAAATAAATAACTGAATAATAAATATTCTAAAATAAAGAAAGTATATTTTAATGTATCATTTTTTTTGTGTAAAAAATAAAATTGAACCACTTGTATATTTGGTGATTTCACCATTTTTCTATCATCCGATTCTTATACGTGCAGCTTCTGATTTACTCTTTCATTTTGGAGAATTTCATATATCAATCAACCTATTCCAAACATCCATTGCAATCCAAATAGACCCATGACTTTTGGCTTCGAGAATATCTTTCTTGTTTCTAGTCTTCTTTAAAACATCTTTTCTTGCTTGGTTAAGCATACTAGAAAATCGTTTCTTAGAAATCTGCTTTCATACATTCTTAATCTCAGAAGTTCAGTTCTCAGGTCATATATATTTCTCCTGACAAAACTCAAAAAGATTTAACTTTAAAAAAAATATTATGAAAGAAACTAAATAATTATTTTATCCAAGTCTAAATTGATTAAATAATAATTTCATAAAATTCTGACAGAATCTTTCCTAAAATATGAATATCTATCAAATTTTAAATCTATATTCTAATTAACATAATACTTCTAAATTAATTTTTTAAATACAACACAACTTCATTAGTGTAAAGAATTTTTCAAACACCACAACTCCACTAATTCAAAGATTACACATTCACATACCAAAGATTATATATTCACCTCATATGGGTTATCTTTTAAATCAAAATAAAAGACTTTCCGTAATTACATATAATCATTTGAAGATGTTGTCAAATTCCATCAATATTTTTTTTATTTTTTTTTCTTCTTTTTTTTTAAAACTATAAAAGATTATTTAAAATTTGTTCCATAAAATATCACGAATCTCTATTGGTACCATCATTTATTTCTCCCAAAGTAATAAGAAGTATTGCTTCATCATCACAACAATGGCACGAGTCACCGAAGGATCAACAAAGCTATAAAAAATTAAATAAATTATGAAATATAGTTTACGATATGTAAATTTACATACTACTATAATATATACGCACATATATTTAACCAAATTTCAAAAATACCTTTCATTTATCATTTCTAATTGTTGTTGGTTTACAGGATCGATAGGTACTTAGGTCCCTTGATTTATGCCTCTCGTCCTAGATAAGATTGATGGAACATTATCACCATCAACATATTCCTCATGTTGATTCGGGGAAGTAGTTGTCTTTGTATGCAACTGTAGAGATAGTCTTGGCGATGAGTTTGAGGATCCCTCTTCATGTCTCCCTCATAATTTTGAACCTATCATTCTACCTCTTGCTAAGTTTCGTCTACTAGCATCACCTCTAACCATGATACCTACAATCCAAAATAAAAGTTGGCCAATATGTTAGTGGCTTTTCATTTTGTTTTAAAATTCAATATACTTAGTCATATGCATGAAGAGATAATATTCATAAAAATATAGTAAACTTCTTCATGATGAAATAATCTAACATTCAATAAAAGACAAAGTACCAATTACAATATATAGTAGCCAAATGAGCAAATAAATAAAACATATTCTAAACAAAAAGCCACATATGGACAAAGTAAATTAAATACAATACAATCATAATCCAAATCCATTCTATGCATAAAAAAAATTACAAGAAAAGCATTGACAAGTCAATCATGCATGTCATCATCAGTGCTATAAAACTGAGCTTCATCTTCTTCTTCTTTAATCTCATTTTCAAACTCAAATTATTATTATTATTATTATTATTATTATTATTATTATTATTATTATTATTATATATTCTTCTTCCTCTATAGGTTGTGCCAAATTATGCTCTTCCTCTTCATCTATAATGTCTACATAGCTACTATCAATGAGAATATTTAGGTCATCAAGGTGAATTATTGGTACAATTAACTTTGGACTAGACATCTCATCTTCTTGGTAAACTGTTTCAACCATGGGAATCATACTTTCATCTTATATTTCACATAAAGGAATATTAACTCTAGTCCTAGTTTTAGTTTTGCATACAACCCACCAATCTCTTCTCTCCCTATTTCTTGATGGATAATTCATGTAGTACACTTGTTGAGCTTATTGGGCCAATACAAATGGCTCATTTATGCATAGTCTAGATTTATATTTAATTTCAACTAGACCATGATGAGGATGCACTCTTAACCCCTTTTCTATATTGTACTAATCACATTTGAATAAAATAATCTTGTTTCCAATACCAAAATACTCCAGCACTAATATCTCAACCAACATGCCATAGTTATCATGTTCATAGTCATTATAACTGATGGAAAGCGTGCAGGGTTCTAGGCATGCTTTTCAAAATATTTTTAAAATAAATATGCAGCGGAAGCTAATTAATCTAATATTAATTTAAGGCATGCCATAATCAGATCATATAAACCTACACATGGATCCAGATATAAATAGATGCAATGAAAAATTAAATGTATTCGATCAGCAAATCATATTTGCTGACCGATTTATGTTCAAAATATAATACCTGTGCATGGGTAGTCGAACTCCACAATCTGACAATCATGAGAAGAAGCCTTCTTGCATCATGATGTAGCCATACACTTGTCTGACCTTTACGAATAGTCCATATGGATCTTCTAATCCTAATCAGCTCTATCGAAGTGCTAGCTCCTCGTCGGAGCCTTCGATGGCTGATCTTTGTTGATCCAATCGATGATCTTCTTCCAAACTTTTGGATACTCCAGAAGATCAGATAATGAACTTCAAAGGATGACAAGGTGATGTGTGAAGTTTGGTGGTGATTGGGCACTCACAGTGCTCTAACTCACCACTTGAACCCTGGGTCAAAACCCTAGGACATCCCACACCTGAAAATCCTAGAGACCCCTCTCTCAGAGTTTTTATGACCAATGAATGTCCTCACACCCAGCTAAAGCTCATGCCACATCCTTTGATTTTTGAGAAACTCTTTCTTAGAAAAACATACATGCACTTTTAAACTTATTTAAAAGAGGCATAAGAAAGAACAGAAAGAAAGGTGTGGCGTAGGGACTCTCCCTTTGAATTATTCTCTCACCCAAGACATGTGCCCCTCTTAGGTTTTTCTCTCTCCAGGAAGTGCCTCACGAAGCCTTACTTTCTCATGCACACGCCCAAAAAAATTTGACTTTAAATGGGTGACCATCCGATGTTGTTTGCACGTGGAAGAGATAAAGTGAGGTGGTTGAACTTGTTTCAACCAATCTCTTGAATTCAATATTCAAGAGACCCACTTATCCATTTCCAATGCCAACTACATGTGAGAAATATGTAGGAGGACTCTCTATCAGCACGCCCTCACTTTGAACAATTAAAAATTGGGCGACAAAGCAAAGGTGGCATGGGAATGGATAAGGGAGTGAGTTAGAGAGCTAACCAATCACTTGAATTCGAAATTCAAGTGATCCTTATCTAACATTTGGACCAGGCCAAAAGGGAGAAATGAGGAGGTGCAACATCAGATTATGTGCATGAAAAAAAAGCTCATGCAAATACAAGAGAGGCATGGACAAGGGATAAAAAAGTTTGAACTAGTTTCAACTTCCACAACAACTTGAATTCAAAATTCAAGTCTAATTTGAACTAGTCCAACCCTTGGACCAGGTCAAATGGATAAAGGAGAGGGTGCCAACAATAGTTTTCAGTGTGGAGAAACTTCATGCAAATCAAAATTTGCGTGAGAAGGGCATGGGTCAACATAGGATGGCGCAGGAAGATTGAAGTTCAAAATTCAAATCTAATTTTGACCTTTCCAAATTGATTTCAACTAAACCAATTTGTCTAGACCTAATTAGATTAGGATAAATCTAATCAAACTAAGCTTAATCCAATCTAATTAAAATCTAATTAAATTAAAATTAATTAAATTTAGATTCTGATCAAATCAGAATCGAATCTTCCATAGCAATTAGGTCATCTCATGACTTGATCGGATCCAATCTAATTGAATCAAATTTAATTAGATTTGATCGAATTCTCATCACTCAATCAAATTGAGCTAATCAGTAATTAATTAATCCTCTAATAATGTCAGAGTTCCATTTTGATGGGATCCACGAAGATAGAGTTTCAGTCTAGTGGAACTCTCGGTCATAGAGTTTCAATCTAGTGGAACTCTTGACCATAGAGTTTTAGACTATTGAGACTCTTGATCAACCATCAGATCAAGTAGAAACTCATATTGTGTGTGACCTTATAGATTTGAATCCTAAATCGATAGCATAGGAACTAATTTTCTATACCAATCAATATGACTATCTAGCAATAGTATTCGATATCCGAATAACTCGAATAGTCGCATCATAATATTCATAAATCTTTGGCATATGGTTACCATATAATTCATCATCTTGACCTCAATGCTCATAAGATGATCTAGAATTTAACTATCAATCCTAAAAATCATCTATAGTGTATTTCAAAATTTCAATATCCATCGAATGGACTACTCCGATCGAGGTTTTACTAAATTGAAATATAGTGATGTACTTGCTCCAACATTTAGAGGAATCAATCCCATCTTGACTCACGCACTGACAAAATAAGTACTTAACTGCACCTAGTAACCTTCCATCATTGAATTAAAAATTCAGATAGTCAGACATCTAAGTACAGTGAGTTGCTTGCAAGTCACTGTAGTGATCTCAGATCTAAGGGATACTTATATCCATATTCTTTACGAGCTACTCTTGATAGCAGAGAGTTCTATAGTTAGATCACGTTTAGTAAAATATACCCTTATACTTCACCTACATGCCATATCAGTACTTCATACTATTTGATTAAGAGGATAACCAACGCATATAGCACACCACGACCTACACTCGATACGTTGTCATTTCAGGTAATAACATATCATTTGATCGCGAACAAGCTTAAGGACTAATGATAAATCCTTCTTTGACGAGTCTAAATAGTCCTAAGGACTTTATTATAGAATAGTTCATAACAGAAAGATACACAAAAATGATGAAAAATCAGAATAATAATTTTATTCATTAATAATTCAAGTATATTTACATTTTGCTCAACTATTTATAACCTAGATGATTGGCTTTATAATACATTTTTCAACAACTTTCACTTAGACTAAAGTCATTCAGAATAGTATCGAATACCCATCTTCTATTTATGATTGTCGAACTCTTTGATTCCAAGGGCTTTAGTAAATGGGTTGGCCATACTTTTCTTTCCATCGATCTTCAGAAGGTTGACGTCATCTCGCTCCACGATCTCTCGTACAAGGTAGTAGTGATGCAGAATGTGTTTGGTGCACTGATGTGCCTTCGGCTCCTTCGCTTAAGCTATGGCTCCAGTGCTGTCATAGTAAAGCAGAACCGAACATCCAAGGAGAATGCCACTCCCAGCTCATCGATGAACTTTCACAATCACACAGCTTTCTTTGCAGCATTGGATGCCATGATATACTCTATCTCGCATACAGAATCGATCATAGTGTGCTGCTTGTGCTGCTTGAAACTCTTCTAGCAGATCGCTCCACCATTCAGGATAAAAATATAACCTGATATATTCTTACTGTTATCATGATTTAACTAAAAATTAAAATCAGTATATCCCATAAGTTTTAAGTCAGCATCTTCATAAATAAGCCACTGGTCCTTAGTATTTCTTAAATACTTTAGAATTGTCTTTACAATCTTTCAGTGATTTTCATCTAGATTAGACTGGTATCTACTCACTATCCCTAGTGAGTATACCACATCTGGTCTCGCACATGTCATAACATACATAATAAAATCCACTATCGAAGCATATAGTATTCTACTCATACGTACTTTTTTTTGAGAAGTTGTTGGATAATCTCTTTTTGAGAGAGTAATTCTATGACCTATCGAAAGATAGCCTTTCTTGAAATTTATCATACTAAGCTACTTCAACATGATATCGATGTACATGGATTGAGACAATCTAAGCAATTTTTTTGATGTATCTCTATAGATCTTCATTTTTAGGATGTAGAAAACTTTTTTCAAGTTCTTCATGGAGAATTATGATGACATCCAAACCTTTATTTTCTGTAATGTAAGGATGTCATTTCAAATTAAGAAAATATCATCCGCATACAAAACAAAAAATATAACTACAGAATTGTTAGCCCATTTATACACGTAGGGTTCCTCTCCATTCTTAATGAAGTCATATGTTCTGATCATCTTATCAAAATGCATGTTCCAACTCTGAGATGTCTGCTTTAATACATAGATGGATCTCTAAAATTTGTGCACCTTGAACTCATCTGTGGATGTGAAATCCTTAGATTGTATTATATATACCTCTTCATCTAGCTCTCCATTTAGAATAGCTATCTTTATATCCATCTGCCAGATCTCATAGTCTAGATGTGCTACTATTATAAGCATAATTCGAATGGACTTAAGCATTACCATCAAAAAAAATATCTCATCATAGTCAATATCATAACACTGATGATATTTTTTGACAATCAGACAGACTTTATAGATCTTCATCTTTTCGTCTGTGCTCTTTTTCTTTTTGAAAATTTACTTACACTCAATGAATTTTATCTCTTCAGGTGGGTCAACCAGTGTCCATACACTGTTGACCTTTATGGACTTCATTTCAAACTTCATAGCTTTCAGCCACTTATTGGAGTCGGATCTCTGCATGGCATCCATGTAGGTGATTGGATCCTCATCATTTTCATCGAGTTCAACAGGATCATCATTTTGGATCAAGAAATCATAGTATATATATGATTGATGCGGTACTTTATCGAATCTTCTCAAGAGTGCCTCTACAATGGACTCTGAATTTGATCTTATCAAATTAAGTTTTGTAGGTTCACTAGAATATATCAGTTCTTCCATCTGTCGAACTTCACTAAGTTTAATGTTAGAGGCATCAGTTCCTTCCATAAGAAATTTTTTTTCCAAAAAAACTATTCTATTGCTGACGAACATCTTTTGCTCTTCAGTAAGGTAGAAGTAATAACTCCTAATTTTCTCGGGGTATCCTATAAATAAGTATTTATCAGATCTAGATTCAAGTTTTTCTAGCTATAAATATTTGACATAAGTCGGATATCCCTAAACCTTAAGATGAGAGTGTTGGCTTACATCAGTCTATATCTCATATGGAGTCTTTGCAATAGACTTGCTCAAAATATTGTTTAGAATAAAATAAGCAATCTCTAATGCATAACCCCAGAAGAACATCGATAGACTCGCAAATTCCATCATAGACCGAACCATGTTCAACATGATTTGATTTCTTCTTTCGAACACATCATTATGTTATGGTATTCTAGGAGGTGTCCATTGTGAGAGAATCCTTTTCTCTCTCAGATATATCAAAAATTTATTGCAAAGGTATTCACCTTCTCAGTCTGACTAAAGAATTTTAATATTTTTTTCAAGTTATTTTCTACCTTATTTCGATATCATTAAAATATTTCAAATGAATCAAATTTACTCTTCATAAGATAGACATACCCATATCTAGATAGGTCGTCAGTAAATGTAATGAAGTAGTAGAATCCTCCTCTAGCACATGTGTTCATAGGTCCATATATATCAGTATATACTAGACCTAGAAGCTCAGTGGCCCATTCATCTTTTTTAGTAAAAGATGATTTGGTTATCTTACTAAGAAGACCGGACTCACAGGTAGTCAATGGTTTACAATCATCGATATCAAGGATATGTTTCTTGACTAACCTATTGATCCTATTCTTGTTTATATGACCTAGCCGATAGTGCCAAAGATAGGCATCGGAGACATGATCTAGTTTTGGGCATTTATTTGATATGTACATTACATAAATAACTATGATAAAATATAAATATCATTTCTTAATTATCCTCACATTACTATAATATCATTCATAATGATATCATAATAATTTTTTTTATTGACAAATAATAATCATCTTGGGCCAGAAGTCTAACAGATATTATATTCATCATAAAAGATGGATAATAGTGATAATCACTTAAAATAATATTATTTGATTTGAAAACCAGCTCAAGAGCTCTCAATGCTAAGACTGAAACTTTACTTTCATCCCCAATATTAAGAAATCTATCACCATTTTCAAACTTTCTATCAATTTAAAGTCCATGCAATGAAGTGCATATGTGAATTGAACTTTTAGTATCTAATATCCAGATAGATGTATCACAAATGAAGAAATTACAAGGTATTATCATATAACAATCTTGACCAGCAATAACTTACTGATTTCTCCTGTTCAGCCTATTCAGATCAAGAGGATCATTCCTCTTTAGATCTGCTTGATTAGGGTCGACACTAAACCTCTCATATTTAGGTCCTAAATGCTTATCACTATCCCACAGTAAATGGAGTGGACTTATACTAGCCATTCTATTAAACTGAAAGAAAAATATGAAATAATATTAGTATATGAATTATTTGATCCTAAAGATTTGGACTTTAGTCTAAAGATCTTCTCACTATTTTTATAAATTGGTAGCCTCTACCCTCAATTCAAAAAATTACACTAACTCCTTAATGAAAACTAGAATCCCGATAGATTACAAATGGGCTCGAGAAAAGCTCTGACTAATCCTATGCATCTACAGGTAGGTTCAAAAATAATTATTTTTTAAAATAATTTTTAGTATTTAATTTTACCTCAGAAGTCAATTCAGTAGGCTATGGCCTCCACTAAATATAAGGATTGGTGGTGCTCCTAAGTTTTGGGAGGCCACGAGAGGAGCCAAGGTGTTGGCTCCAAGGAGACTAAGACATGTGTGGTTCTAGAGCTAGGATAGGAGTTGTCCTAAGGTGAAGATGGCATGTAGCCCTACACGAACTCGAGGTTCAGGTGTGAAGATCTTGAGGGGGGGCTTGATAGGTGCTTTGAAAATCTAAAATATAAGATGGAGCAAAGAATCAAAGCCAAAAGAAGAATCAGCCAAGATAAGAGGCTGACACAAATGGATTGGCTCAGATACATAGTCGAGCTGGCTCAGACTGAAATTGAGCTGACTTGGGGTGCAGTTGAGTCGGCTATCTTAGGCAGATAGATGATAGGATTCGGATGATATGCAGTCGAGCTAGCTCAGCTCCTGATAGAGTCGGCTTGATGGTGACGAACAGAAGTGGATGGAGATTTTCTATTTGGGGTCTTAAGGCCTGGTCCAATAAGATCTTAAGGTGGCTAATACATGTATAGATCAGATTTAGATCTAAGAAATGAGAGCATGGAAGACATTAGTATACATGAACTCGATGAGTGCTTTCATGTATTGGGTTAGTTTGGAGAATTTTTTGTCGGGCCTAATGGCTATGTATAAATACATAGGTTGTATTAGAGTTTTCAAGAGAGCAATCAATATAGATCTTTTCTCCTTCAATCTCTCTTCTCTCTTCTCTCTAGTGTTGTTGCCCTAGGTTCTTGAAGAAGCTCTTGAGAGAGGGGGCACCTCCCTCAAGCCTAAGGAGGGAGGCACCCTAGCATAGATCTAGGTGATGATCTATGGTATGCTACTTCAGAGAATGTCTAAGACCTCTCTAAGTCCATGCTAAAGATCAGAAGTTTTCACAATATGGTATCAGAACTAGGTGATGCCATGGTGTTGTGCCAACATTTGGTATCAAAGCCTGATGGTGTGTGGAAGAGAAGAAGAAGTCATATAAGGTGAAATCAGAAATATGCACGAATACTCCATGGTATGTCTTAAATCTATCTTTGTCATTGCTATGATTTGACCAATCAAGAGCAGCAGATTGAAGGTGGAGGCTGAGAGGATTAATGAAAAGGATTTTTTTCAGAATGGAAGGTTTAGGTATATGATTTTTTTATCGATCTTGGTTGGAGAGATTGAGGGTGTATGACGGATGATAGGATTCTCTAGGAAGATGGATAGTGTGGGGCTATTTGGCGGATGAAGAAAGATTTTTCAAGAAATAATGATCGAAGAAAAGCTGAAGAAGCGACTATACATCCTTCGATTGTAGGAAGGTAGAAAAAGTAGTCGAGGATGCATTTAGCGGTTCGACTAGAGCATGGATTTGCGAAGCCTTAGAGGTAATGAAGATGGATGATCCATGGAGGTCCACTAAGTCAGTACTAGATGGCTGATCGCGGATCAGGTTTCTTCTGCAGGAGCACCAGGAAGAGTTGCAATTCAGGTGGAGGATGGATTATGTGTAGTAAGAGAAGACTTAGATATCTATGAGGATACAGTGTCGAGATAAGATAGAAAGCACTGGAGTATTGCAGTAGTGCTTTTTTGGAGGCATGGGATTGAGAGAGGCTTAGCGGTGTAGCAGCCGAGGGAGGTATTTCAGCAGAGAGTGTCAGGAGGCATCTCAGAAAGATTAAGAGCAAGTCTTAGGGAGAGCCAAGGAGTCTTAGAAGCCTCGAGATGAGATAGGTGGATTTGAGCTCAAGATAGGATTTGAGCTACAGTTTCTCTGGATGATTTTATCGATGGAGATGTGACATGAGTTTAGAGTGGAGGAGTACAGAAGGATCAATATCCTAGCACCAATATCAGAGATACATGATTTCAGATGGAGCAGCATATGCGGAAGAACAGACAAAATTTTGAGAAGATCGTGTCAAGATATGCAGCGGGCACTAGTGTAGGAATGCTGTAGGTTCTCCAGAAAAGTTCAGAAAAGATGATGTAGCTACTAAGCAGAAGGGATCCTACAATCAAGGATGGTGCTAAGAAGCAAGCCAAGATCTTCAGCGGTAGAGACGGTCATTCCAAAGGCCTCAAGGGTGCACAATAGCTGAAGAGGATTAGCGGAGGTGATGTTTGCACAAGAGACTATCAGGGTGCACAGCGATAGCGAGATCATGCAGGAGGGCATTACCAAAGATTTGCCAAGACTTAGGGACACCAAGATAGAGATTATAAGGATTGGTGGTGCTCTCAAGCCTTGGAAGGCCATAAAAGGAGCTAAGGTGTTGGCTCTGGGCAGATTAGGATAGGTGTAGTCTTAGAGCTAGGACAAGAATTGTCCTAGGATGAAGGCGGTGTATAGTCCTGCATGGACTCAAGGTTCAGATGTGAGAACTTTGAGGGAGGCTTGGTAGGTGCTCCGGAGACCTGGAACATAAGGTGGAGCAAATAATCAAAGCTAGGAGAAGAATCAGCTAAGACAAGGAGCTGACACATAGGCGGGCTAGCTCGAATACGCAGTCAAGCGGACTCAGACTGAGATCGAGCTAACTCGGGTGCAGTCGAGCCGGCTATCTCAGGCAGATAGAAGATAGAATTTAGGCGATACGTAGTCGAGCTAGCTCGACTCCTGACGGAGCCAGCTCGACGGTGGCAAATAGAACTGGATGGAGGTTTTCTGTTTGGGGTCTTAAGGCCCGATCCAATAAGGTCTTAAGGTGGCTAACATATGTATGGATCGAATTTAGATTCAAGAGATGAGAACATGGAAGACATGGATGTACATGGACTCGGTGAGTACTTTCATGTATTGGATTAGTCAGAAGAATTTTTGGTCGAACCTAATGGCTATGTATAAATACATAGGTTGTATTAGGATTTTCAAGAGAGCAATCAATACAGATCTTTTCTCCTTCAATCTCTCTTCTCTCTTCTTTTTAGTGTTATTACCCTAGGTTCTTGAAGAAGCTCTAGAGAGAGGGCGCCTTCCTCAAGCCCAAGGAGGAAGGTGCCCCAGCATAGATCTAGGTGATGATCTATGGTATGCTGCCTCAAAAAATATCCAAGACCTCTTCAAGTCCATGCTAAAGATCAGGAGTTTTTGCAATATGGTATCAGAGCTAAGTGATGCACCAACACTAAAAAGATCTGGTTAGGTCCAACCATTAACATGATTGAGTTCGGTGCATCAAACTAATGATGACCAGGCCTAAGAAAAGCTCTGGCTAATCTGATTATCGTTAAGAGAGTGCGATCTAATCATCATATGATAGACAATAATTTTAATATTCAGATGAACATCAGATGTAAGGCACCTCCAATATTCACTTAGAAAATTGGACTGATTACTATTCACCTTAATGGAAGGCTATGACTCAGTTATTCTCATAACTTCATCATTTTTAAGAACCTAATAATTTAGAGGATTTAGGTTACTTATGATTTTAAAGAAAATAAAGACACGAACTAATTTACTTCAACAAGTCAAATCCTTCCACTGACTTCAACAAGTCAAATCCTTCCACTGACTTCACCAATCAATAGATGAGGACTAGGATTAAATTTGGGTCTATGGGTATTTAATTCAGTCTTACTGATTGAAATCAGTCAAACTAATTTTTAGTGACATGAGTTAGCTCGAATCATCAAGTGATCTAATTAAATCCTAATTAATCATGTTGGCTAGGTAAGTGAGATCAGTGGAAGAGATATGCCATTAACTCATCAAAAATCGAATAAGTACAAGTAGCTCCATTAAAAACTACTAGTCTAGACTGCCAAACTTATCTTAGATACTAACAAGTTAATTATGTTTAATCTGATCAACTTAGTAATTTTCTAACTTGACCATTTAGCCATGAATCAAGTCCATCTTGATCTTTGTTAAAGATATGGACTTATCTAACTATAACTATTAAAGTTGAATCTAGAGAGTTCTTGATCTAATTTAATTCAATATTTAGTTAGATTTGATCAGTTTCTCTAATTTAGTTCATTCTTCAACCAATCTTAGGTCTAACCCAATTAATTGATCTAATTCATCTAATCTTTTAATCCACAGATTTATGATTTTATCTTAGGATCTTTAATTCATAATTCTAGATCCTAACAGACAACATTTAATTCTTTTAATTAAATTTTTGGATTGATGGGTTGGGATTCGGCATTTCAAAATATTTT
Source organism: Cocos nucifera (assembly GCA_006176705.1). Taxonomy (NCBI): domain Eukaryota; kingdom Viridiplantae; phylum Streptophyta; class Magnoliopsida; order Arecales; family Arecaceae; genus Cocos; species Cocos nucifera. Next base: position 55,243 of record QRFJ01004117.1, on the reverse strand, counting down.
TTAAATTTTGAAAGATTTTTATTATTTGTTCACCAAATGGATTGACTCATTTCAGAAATGGGTCAGCTCATTTCATAAACAACAACTTATTGCTAGTTTTATAATAGAAAAATAAAGCATAGTAAAAATTAAATCATGAATCAAAATTTAGACCTAATTTAATATATTCATGTTTAATTTTTAATTAAAACCATTTCAATAAAAATCATAAAATACTTTGGATCCTATCCATGCATGCTTATCACCATCGGGCCGGCTCCATCAGATGATGAGCTGGCTCAATTGCATCTCGTTCGAGCATAGTTTTTGTCTTCTTGAGAGAGCTGGCTCGAATTAGCATCGAGTTGGCTCGATTTGAGCCCGAGCTGGCTCGACTATGTATCCAAGCTAGCTTCAAATACCCACAAACATAAATTCATGATTACTAATCTGGATCTAAAACATATCATATATACATATATTCAATTTTTTTAATATATAAACATGTCAAGCAACCCTTGCTTTGATACCACTGATGGAAAGCGTGCAGGATTCTAGGCATGCTTTTCAAAACTTTTTTGAAATAAATATGCAGCAAAAGCTAAAATTAATCTAATATTAATTGAAGACATGCCATGATCAGATCATATAATCCTACACATGGATCTAGACATGTATATATTCAATGAAAAATTAAATCCATTCGATCAGTAAATCATATTTACTAACCGATTTATGTTCATAACATAATACCTATGCACAGGTAATCAAACTCCGCAATTTGACAACAGTGGGAAGCAACCTCCTCACATCACGATGCAGTCATATACTTGTCCGGCCTCTACGAACAATCTACATGGAGCTCCTATTCTTGACCAGCTCCATCGGAGTGCTAACTCCTCGTCGGAGCCTTCAACGATCGATCTTCATCGATCTGATCGACGATCTTCTTCCAAACTCCTAGATACTCTAGAAGATCAGATGATGAATTTTGAAGGATGACGAGATGGTGTATGAAGTTTGGTGGTGATCGGACATTCATAGTGCTTTAACTCACCACTCAAACCCTAGGTCGAAATCCTAGGATATCCCACACCCGAAAATCCTAGAGACCCCTCTCTCAGAGTTTTTATGACCAACAAATGTCCTTACACCCAACTAAAGCTCACACCACATCCTTTGATTTCTGAGAAACTCTTTCTCAAAAAAGCATATGCGCACTTTTAAACTTATTTATAAGTGGCGTAAGAAAGAACAGAGAGAAAAGTGTGGCACAGGGACTCTCCCTTTGAATTATTCTCTCACCCAAGACATGTGCCCCTCTCAAATTTTTCTCTCTCCAAGAAGTGCCTCACAAAGCCCTACTTTCTCATGTGCATGCTCGAAAAAATTTGACTTTAAATGGGCGACCATCCGATGTTGTTTGCGCATGGAAGAGATAAGGTGAGGTGGTTGAACTTGTTTCAATCAATCTCTTGAATTCAAAATTCAAGAGACCCACTCATCCATTTCCAATGGCAACTACATGTGAAAAATATGTAGGAGGACCTTCCATCAGCGCGCCCTCACTTTGAACAATTCAAAATTGGGTGACAAAGCAAAGGTGGCGTGGGAATGGATAAGGGAGTGAGTTAGAGAGCTAACCAATCACTTGAATTCAAAATTCAAGTGATCCTTATCTGATCCAAGGTTTGGACTAGGCCAAAAGGGAGAAATGAGAAGGTGCAACATCAGATTAGTGGCATGAAAAAAAACTCATGCAAATACAAGAGAGGCATGGACAAGGGATAAAGAAGTTTGAACTAGTTTCAACTTCCACAACAACTTGAATTCAAAATTCAAGTCTAATTTGAACTAGTCCAACCCTTGGACTAGGTCAAATGGATAAAGGAGAGGGTGCCAACAATAGTTTTCAGCATGGAGAAACTTCATGCAAATCAAAATTTGCGTGAGAAGGGCGTGGGTCAAAGCAGGGTGGGGTAGGGAGATTGAAGTTCAAAATTTGAATCTAATTTTGACCTTTCCAAATTGGTTTCAACCAAACTAATTTATTGAAACCCAATTAAACTAGGATAAACTTAATCAAATTAGGCTTAACCTAACCCAACTAAAATCTAATCAAATTAAAATTAATTAAATCTAGATCTTAATCAAATTAGGATCGAATCTCTCATAGCGATTAGGTTATCTCATGATCTGATCGAATCAAACCTAATCAAATTAAATTTAATCAAATTTGATCGAATCCTTATCGCTCAATTAAATTAAACTAATCAATAATTTAATTACTAATTAATTCTTCAATAATATTAGAGTTTCCACTCCTGATAGGAACCCTACGAAGATAGAGTTTCAGTCCAATGGGAACTCCCAGATCATAGAGTCCCAGTCCAGTAGAAGCTCTTGACCATAGAGTCCTAGACCATTGAAACTCTTGATCAGCCATTGGGTCAGGTTGGAACTCTTATTGTGTGTGACCCCATAGGTTCGAACCCTAAGCTGGGAGCACATGAATCAATTTTCTACACTAATCGATGTGCCCATCTATTTTTTGTACCAATGGTACCATCTAGTAATGGTACCCGATGTTCCGGATAGGTCGAATAGTCTCAATCGCAATATTCGATGAACCTATGGCATATCTTTACCGTATAATTGATTCTCCTGACCTCAATACTTAAAAGATGATCTAGAATTTAACTGTCAATCCTGAAAATCATCTATAGTATATTTCAAAATTTCAATATCCATCGATGGACTATTTTGGCCAAGGTTTTGCTAAATTGAAATACAATGATGCATTTGCTCCAACACTTGGAGGGGTCATCCCATCTTGACTCACACACTAATAAAATAAGTACTTGACTATACCTAGTAACCTTCCATCATTGAATTAGAAATTTAGATAGTCCGACACCTAAGTGCAGTGAGTTGCTTGCAAGTCACCGTGGTAATCTGAGGTCCAAGGAATACTTATACTCATATCCTTCATGAGCAACTCTTGACCGTAGAGAGCTCTATAGTTGGATCACGTTCAGTAAAATATACACCTACACTTCATCTACATGCCATATCAATACTTTATACTCCTTGGTTAAGAGGATAACTAATGCATATGGCACACAACCAACCTACACTCAATAACGTTGTCGTCCTAAAGTAACAACATGTATCATTTGGTTCGCGAACAAGCTTAAGGACTAAACAACAAATCCTCCTTTGTTGAGTCTAAATAGTTGTTGCCTAGCAAGACAACCCAAGAGAGGGGGTGAATTAGGTTTTTTAAAATTTAAACAAGTTATGTGCTATTTTTGAAAACTAGTGAAGTGTTGAAGTGTGTTTTAGTTTTATACAACTAAGTATGCTAAATTGCAGAAATGAAAATAAGATGGAGAGCAAGAGCAAAAGGCAATCACAAATACCAAAGAATTTATAGTGATTCGGTATCCTTGCACCTACGTCCACTCTCCAAGACTCACTTGAGAATTTTACTACAATCTCTCCAAGATTATAGCCAGATAGTTTTTCAAGAAACACTATCCAAAATCTAGTTGATTTTATACCAGCTTACCAACCACAACCAAATTCTAAGCCAACCCTTGGCTTACAATCCAATTCTTTGGCTTGGATAGGCCTTCCCCTTACCTTCAAAACCCTATTGAAGCTAAGTTACAAGTGGAATAAGGATTACACAACAAGAATGAAAAACAAAGCTCCTTAATGAGCAAAAGATTCAATGAGGCTTGTAGAATCTTCTTGATGGAGACTTTTTAGGAGATCGAGCTTGTCTTCTTGTTGAATGAAATCATTTGATTTAACTTTTCTTGGAGTTGGGAGTGAAAAGCTCTCTTTTCAAGGCTTTTTGGACTTTCTCTCTTCACTATTGATTTCTTCCAATGATTTAATGGTTGTGTCACTTCCTCCATGTGTTTTATAGCTTTTTCTCCAACTTTGGTAGGCTGGAGAAGGGTTTTTGTCCATTAGAAGCATGAAAATAGCCATTTGGAATAATTCTACATAGTTTTGAACATTCTGCAAAAATTAACCATTGAAGCTCAAGTTGACTCATTACTCTGCTCGAATCGACTCGTTACTCTACTCGAGCTCGAGTTGAGGCTCAAGTCGACTCATCCACCTACCCAAGTCCATTTTGTACATTATCCCAAAAATTAAGTTCTCTATATTTTTCTAAGAACTCGACTCGAGGACCTCAAGCTAAAGCTCCAGTCGACTCGTTACACTGCTCGAGGCCTTGTTGATCTATATCCCAAAAATCTCATTCTCTATATTTTCCTATGACCTCGACTCGAAAAACTCGAGTCGACTCAGTCCTCTACTCAAGATCATGCCAGTTGAAAGTCTCACGTGCCAGTCTTCTTTTTCATGTCATTTCAGCTCAAGCTGAATAAGGGGTCGAATAAGGGGTTGACTTGAGGCCTGCTTATGCTAAAAATTTTTACTTTGACCAATTAATTTTTTCTTCAATTTTGGTTTTGAGATATCTCTTTTAGGCCTTATTTTAAGTATGATTTATGCCTTAAAAGCCTCCAACTTTTTTTTATCAATTTTTAAATGCATTTCTTATTGATGTCTCATTTAATACTCTAAAATGCATCCCGAAACATAATCTCAACAAATTCATTAGTCCAAACATATACTCAAATATTTTGTTACTCATCAAAATCAATCCTTTGGATTAACAATCTTTCTCTTTTTGATGATGACAAAACTTTGAGTATATGAGCGAGAAATATATAACATTAATGTATTAAGGACATTTTCAATAAACTAAAGATTTAACCCTTTTCATAGTTTCATATTTAGCTCTCCCTCAATTCATGCTCACATTTTTAATACATCTTATTAATTCAAAGCTAAAATTTTTGCTTGTACTTATTTGAATGGTGAATCATTGGCATATATCCACATGTGCACTAAACATCAATATTAAATAATTAAATTTTTATATGTGTCAAAGTATATATTGGATATATAAAGTATGTATCATGGCGCAAACTCCAAACTCATGATGCACATCACATATGCTGAATGTTTTAACCTTAACATATTCAAAGTAAATGAATAACAAAGTAATTGAATATAAGTTCATATAAATATTAAGCCAAGATGCACATTATATATCAAGATAAGTCAATATATGCTCATATACATTTTAAGCCATATTCAAGATAAGTAAATATATGCTCATATACATATTACTCCCCCTTTTTGTCATCAATCAGAAAGGTAAAACAAAGACAAACATTCCACGAGATCAACTCAAGAGATTGAAATAATGTAAGGATTAAATAATCACAAGTTTCATTGCATTTACAAAATGAGTGTGTTCTATCTCAACACACCAAGATACAATGAAACACCAAGTTCAAAACAAAACTAAGTTGAGGCATTATATATATAAGTGTCAGATAATCATAGAATCAAATACAAACATATATTCCTAATATATAAGTCTAAGAACATCAAATGATTAGACATCAACTTCTTAGGATGCTACTCATCATCTGAAGGGATCTCTAATGTCTGGAAAGATGAAGCTCTGGATGTGGATGGCCTAGCTCTCCTACTCCTAGGTCTAGCTGATCATCTAGCCACCTATGATGGAGTAGGCCCCGCACGAGTGTAGACTATGAGTGGTGATCTACTCTCACCAGTGGATACTCGAGTCTGAACAGGAGAGAAAGGTGGAGGAGGTGGTGGACGTGGCACAGCTATCTTGGATGCTACATCTGCTGCTGCTGCAGCTGGTATCGCACCTGAAGCAAGCCTCTCTATCTTTTCAATCAAGCTGTCCATAGCTCCAAGTACTGAAATGATGCCCTGCTACTGTGCCTGACCCAGTCCACTAATAGCTACCATCATCTCAGTCTCTCCAAACTTGACTCTCCTCCTGAGCTGAGCAAGTTCCTCAATAATGCTAGAATGATCCATGGGTGTGACATGTGTGTGGTCCCTCTACTCCAAAATGGTGAGCCTCTGAGATATAGATCTTCTCTCTACTTGCACACCCTCCACCCTCTTAGATAAATTCCGTACGTCTCTACTAACTCTGGTAGAAATTATATCTGCCAGTCTCTCCATGGATGTAGAGTCGTAGGTGGTGGTTGAGAGAATCTACCAGGGGGTGGAGCTCGAGGAGTCATAGGCATATTGGGGTCAGATGCATATCTGGGTGTAATAGGGATAGAGGGCTCTCTTGTCTCCACTACTCTAGACACTCTCCTCTCTTGACCAAAAATGTTCTTTATTCATCTTTCTTCTTCCACATGATACTGCATTCTGGTCAGAGCTCTCATGTCATATACATCGAAGTGAGACGATTTCTTACTACCTTCATTCCCCGGTGGTATTTTTGCTGTTCAAAGATTCTAGTCAGGGCCATGCCATAGGGCAAACATACCTTGTTCTTAATGAAGGAAAATCCTGATTTTCCGATTCAGGTTCGTTCAGATCTGATCTGATCAAGAGATATATTTCAAAAAATTTTCTCTTTGATCTATATCAGATCTGGGATGTTTTAGATCTGATTCTTATTATTTTAATAAATAAAATAAAATAAGAATAAATTAAATCAAATTTAATTTACCTGATTTGGGTAATCCTATTACCCTGTTGATGATCCTATTTACAGCGGAAGGTTCTGGATCTAGCCATGCAAGCGCCTGGCCTCTACAGGTATCCACTTGGGCTGGATCTAGAGATCCTCTTCTTCTCTATCACGTCTCCAAAAATCAGATCTGGATCTGATCTGGAGGATCTTCAAAACTCCTTTTGAAGATCAGCAGTCGTCCTTTGCAGCAGCGCAGCCTTCTAGCTTTCACTCGCCTTTCTTTGATCTGGATTGCACCAACCAAGGTCCAAAACTCCTTTTGGACGTGGAGAGCAAGGGGAGAAGGTGGTTTTGGCATGGAGGAAGAGGGAAGAGGCAGCCTTGGGGCATGGGGTTTCTCTTCTCATCAGAATTTGAGTTGGGCACAGGGTCTTATTTATAGACTGACTGTGATCCAACTTCTCTTCTTCCCAACCAATCACAACCCTTTGTGAAATCAGATCTAAATCTGATTGGTGGGAATAGAGTCCCCTGGATTCCTCCTTAGAGGGCGCCTAAGACCAGTCAAAGTTGGTTCTTAGGAGAACTCTAATTGGAATCCAAAAAGGAGATGGAGTCCTTGTCCAACAAGGACTCCTAGGCGCCTCCAACTTGGGCACACGCCTAGGGTGGCGTGCGCCCTCCTCCTTGCCAGGTTCTGGCAGGGGGACAGGCCCCCACCAGCTCTCCAATAGGTGCATGACATGTGGTCAAAAGTCAAAGTGTCAATGGTCAACGTTTGACCAGTCAAAGGTAGACTTTTGACCAAAGTCAAAGAACAAGAAATGGCAGGTGACCAAAAATGGCAGGTAATGTCTTACAAAATAAGACAACCTTTTCTGACTTGGACAACCTCCAGTCAGACCATATGAAGGCCTCTGATTGAGCACAAACTCCTTTGGCTCAGTCAGGACAACTTATTTATGATAGTAAAAGAAGAACGTTAGGTTCAATCGAGTGCTAGCACGATTTTCTTGAACCTAATTGAATCTCATTCAGATCAATTGAACTGGATCAGTTCAATTGATGATCACCAGATTCAAACCCTTGTTTGTGTGACCCAGTTAGGTTCAGTTCTGTATGGTAATGGGATATGTCATGATCTCTATCATCGACATCATCGAAACTCCTTTCGATGGATCAGAACTCTTCTGATTCGAACAGCTAGAATGATCGATCATCTAAATCATTCTAATTGCTCCCAAAATCCACCAGTGACACCTAGCAGTATATGGTGGCAACCCATCAGAGCTGAATGTGAACCTCTTGGTGCAGCTACCTGTGTGATTAAGTTCTTCTATCTTGAGCCCCGATCAGATTAGGGTTAAGGTGAACTCGTCAAACCCTAGTTCTCTGTCATATGATGTAATCATTCGATTCGAGTCCGATGTGAAAATCTAAATAGAAACTCTTTCTATTATTTCACTCTGCCATGGCCATGGGCTTCTGGACTTGATTCTCATGATCATCATAGGGCTGCTCCTCTACCACCGAGGTAGATAGATTCCATCTTGATGCAATCCAGTTCCTACAATGAACATGCTATAGCCAACATACACCTCAGGGTTCCATATGGCTAGGAGACCGAGTAATGGTGTAGTCAAACTATAACACCCTCAAGGTGAACTACCGATGCACCTCAGGTCAAAGAACCAGACACACTACTGCAGCATCGAGTCAGTCATTGACGAGAAGGTAGACTCCCTAATGACTACTCGAGGTGGTCACGCTCAGTGCCCTCATTCTCTAACGAGTACCTGTACTCTCGCTCCGGTGTCTCCACACCGTAGACTCAAGACTCATCTACTAAAGAGAAGCGATTGTACACCAACCTTCCGGATCAATCACCATCCTCGTGATGATCCTATGGTCGGGAGCATTTTATGAGTTAACAATGATTATTCATGTCTTAAATTTTCAACTCTTGAAAATATGAATTATCATTACCATTAACTCAAAGGATGTATCACAGACACTAAATACACATATGTGATAGAAAATAACCCATTTTATTGATATTAGTCAAAATTATAATTTTGCCCCTAGAAGTGTATTACAAGTGTCAGCCAATTCTGGCTTCTAGGGCACATATATCTAACAATCTCCCACTTGTCCTAAAGCCAATTGGCTACAAGTCTAAGTCCCATCTTCTCAAGGTGGGCTTCGATCTTCTGCTGGCCCAACGGCTTTGTAAGTGGGTCTGCCACATTATCTGTGGAGTTGACTCTCTTGACCTCGACGTAATCCTTCTCGAGGTAATCGCGGATGAGGTGGTATCGCCGCTCAATGTGCTTGGATTTTTGGTGAGACCTCGGCTCCTTAGCAAGGGCTATGGCACCATTATTGTCGCAGTATAGAGGAATGGCATCTGATGGCATTACTCCAATTTCTGCAGCAAACTTCTTATACCAGAATGCTTCCTTCGCAGCCTCTGATGCAGCGATATATTCTGCTTCCATGGTGGAATCTGCTATCACGATTTGCTTGGAACTCTTCCAGCTGACAGCACCACCATTGCACACAAACAGACTCCCAGATGTCGACTTTCGATCATCTATATCGGACATGAAATCCGAGTCTGTGTATCCCTGGACTTGGAGTTCTCCATTACCAAAGACCAACATCATATCCTTAGTTCTTCTCAAGTACTTAAGGATACATTTCACAGAAGTCCAGTGTTCTTCACCTGGATTTGACTGATATCTGCTTGTGACACTCACAGCATGGGCTATATCAGGTCGTGTACATAGCATGGCATACATGAGGCTCCCTATTGCAGAAGCATAAGGGATCTTGCTCATGCATTCTATTTCCTCAGGTGTGCTAGGGCACATCTTCTTGGAAAGATGAATACCATGTCTGAAGGGTATTAATCCCCTCTTAGAGTTTTCCATACTAAACCTCTTTAGTACTTCCTCTATGTACATCTTCTGTGAAAGTCCTAGCATCCTATTCGGTCTATCCCTATAGACCTTAATTCCTAGAATAAAGGATGCTTCACCTAGGTCTTTCATGGAGAATTCCTTGGACAACCATATTTTGACTGTCGTCAACATGGGAATATCATTCCCAATAAGGAGGATGTCATCCACGTACAATACGAGGAAGACAACAGCGCTCCCACTGACCTTTTTGAAAACACATGGTTCCTCTTCATTTTTGATGAAACCAAACTTTTTGATCACATCATTGAAACGAGTGTTCCAGCTCCGAGATGCTTGCTTAAGTCCATATATGGACCTTTGCAGCTTGCAAACCTTGTGATCAGTATCACTGGATGTGAAACCTAGCGGCTGTTCCATATAGATATCTTCCTCAAGATATCCATTTAAGAATGCCGTTTTCACGTCCATTTGCCATATTTCATAATCGAAATAGGCTGCAACGGCAAGCAATGTGCGGATGGATTTTAGCATAGCCACTGGGGAAAAGGTATCCTGATAGTCAATGCCTTCGCGTTGACTATAACCTTTTGCCACTAGTCTAGCCTTGAATGTCTCCACATTCCCATCTGCACCAATCTTTCTCTTGAAGATCCATTTACACCCAATAGGTACTATACCTTCTGGTGGATCTACCAAGGTCCAGACTTGGTTTGAGTGCATCGAGTCAATTTCTGACTGCATTGCCTCTACCCATTTCTCGGAGTCGATATCTGATATCGCCTCGTTGTAGGTTTTGGGATCATCACCATGAGCACCATTACCTACGAGGAACATTTTCTCTACTTCCTCTGAAATAATACCTAAGTATCTTTCAGGGGGATGGAAAACTCTTTTCCGATCTACGAGGTGGAGGAGGTAGTGTTCTTATTGGCTCAACCTGATTTGGTTCCAATTGGTCCTTAGCTCGTTGTACTTGTGAGACTTTCTCATCAAGCTTAATCTGCTTTCCAATGCCGCTATCTTGAATAAACTATTTTTCAAGAAAGATGGCATGTCGACTCACAATCACATTGTGGTCTTCTGGAATGTAGAAATAGTATCCTAATGACTCTTTAGGATATCCTATGAATCGAGCTCTAAAGGACCTAAACTCTAACTTGTCCGCTTGTTGTCTTTTGACATGAGCCGGACAACCCCAAATTCTGAGATGACTCAGACTTGGTTTCTTACCGTGCCATATCTCATACGGTGTGGTAGGAACGGTTTTAGAGGGAACCCTATTCAGTAGATAAATTGAAGTTAACAATGAAGTGTCCCCAAAGAAAATCAGGGAGGTCTGTGAAGCTCATCATGGATCGAACCATATCCAATAGAGTCCGATTTCTCCATTCTGAAAACCCCGTTGAGTTGAGGTGTTCCTGGTGGAGTCCATTGAGAGACTATGCCATTTTTCTTGAGATAGTCTAGGAATTTTCGGCTAAGGTATTCACCTCCTCGATCTGATCGAAGAACCTTAATGAGTTTTTCAGTTTGTTTTTCTACTTCATGTCTGAATTCTTTGAACTTTTCAAAAGCTTCAGACTTGTGTCTCATAAGATACACATACCCATACCTAGATAGATCATCGGTAAAGGTAATGAAGTAGACAAAATTGCCTCTAGCCGGCACATCAAATGGGCCGCACACATCAGTATGTACTAGGGCAAGGAGATCTGTGGCCCTCTCCCCATGTCCAACAAAAGGGAGTTTAGTCATTTTGCCTTGAAGACAAGATTCACAAGTTGGATATGACTCGAAAGTCAATGGACTCAATAGCCCATTTTTCTCCAATTTGTTGATCCTATCTTCTGCTATATGACCTAATCTCAGGTGCCATAGATATCTATCATTTGGACTATCCCTAGGTCGTTTGGCATTCACGTTTTGCTCGATAGTTAGAACAGGTACATCAATATGTAGCTGATAAAGACCATTAATAAGGAAACCATTTGCAATTTTATTTCTTTCATAAAGAATGTTACAATGGTCCTTAAAGAAGGTAATCACATAGCCTTCTTAGTGCTAAGCATGAAACAGAAATCAAATTTCTGCTAGCTGCAGGCACATAATAACAGTCTTTCAAAACTAAGTCTAAACCAGATGGTAATCGAAGAGGGTATGTTCCCACGGCTACTGCAGCAACTCTTGCTCCATTACCGATGCATAGGATCATGTCTCCATCCCTCAGCCTCCTGCTATCCTCAAGACCCTGCATGGAAGTGCACAGATGAGCACTAGAACCAGAGTCAAGCACCCAACTGGATGCAGAAGAAATCGTAAGGTTAGACTCAATAATGAGCATACCTCCAGAAGGACCTTCCTTCTTGTTCTTTAGGGTGGCCAGGTAAGTAGGGCAGTTTCGCTTCCAATGGCCGTCACTATTGCAATGGAAACACTTTTCTTTGACAACGGCTTTCATCTTTGGCTCTACCTTCTTCTTCTTTTGGTGGTCCCTCTACTCTAAAATGGGTTGAGCCTCTGAGATAATAGATCTTCTCTCTGCTTGCACACCCTCCACCCTCTTAGATAAATTCCGTACGTCTCTACTAACTCTGGTAGAAATCATATCTGTCAGTCTCTCCATGGATGTAGAGTCGTAGGTGGTGGTTGAGAGAATCTACTAGTGGGTGGAGCTCGAGGAGTCATAGGCATATTGGGGTCAGGTGCATATCTAGGTGTAATAGGGATAGAGGGCTCTCTTATCTCCACTACTCTAGACACTCTCCTCTCTTGACCAAAAATGTTCTTTATTCATCTTTCTTCTTCCACGTGATACTGCATTTTGGTCAGAGCTCTCATGTCATATACATCAAAGTGAGACAACTTCTTACTACCTTCATTCCCTGGTGGTATTTTTGCTGTCTCAAAGATTCTAGTCAGGGCCATGCCATAGGGCAAACACACCTTGTTCTTAATGAAGAGAAATCCTGATTTCCTGCTCCAGGTTCATTCAGATCTGATCAGATCAAGAGATATATTTCAAAAAATTTTCTCTTTGATCTGTATCAGATCTGGGATGTTTTAGATCTAATTTTTATTATTTTAATAAATAAAATAAAATAAGGATAAATTAAATCAAATTTAATTTACCTAATTTGGGTAATCCTATTACCCTGTTGATGATCCTGTTTGCAGCGAAAGGTTCTGGATCTAGCCACGCAAGCGCCTGGCCTCTATCAGTATCCACTCAGGCTGGATCTGGAGATCCTCTTCTTCTCTATCACGTCTCCAAAAATTAGATCTGGATCTGATCTGAAGGATCTTCAAAACTTCTTTTGAAGATCGGCAATCGTCCTTTGCAGCAGTGCAGCCCTCTAGCTTTAACTCGCCTTTCTTTGATCTGGATTGCACCAACCAAGGTCCAAAACTCCTTTTGGACGTGGAGAGCAAGGGGAGAAGGTGGTTTTGGCATGGAGGAAGAGGGAAGAGGCAGCCTTGGGGCATGGGGTTTCTCTTCTCATCAGAATCTGAGTTGGGCACAGGGTCTTATTTATGGACTGACTGTGATCCAACTTCTCTTCTTCCCAACCAATCACAACCCTTTGTGAAATCAGATCTAAATCTGATTGGTGGGAATAGAGTCCCCTGGATTCCTCCTTAGAGGGTGCCTAAGACCAGTCAAACTGGTTTCTTAGAAGAACTCTAATTGGAATCCAAAAGGGAGGTGGAGTCCTTGTCCAACAAGGACTCCTAGGAACCTCCAACTTGGGTACACGCCTAGGGTGGCGTGCACCCTCCTCCTTGCTAGGTTCTGGTAGGAGGACAGGCCCCCACCAGCTCTCCAATAGGTGCGTATAC